>VYZX01030208.1:149899-193704 GCA_013401335.1 Brachypteracias leptosomus
CTGCTCCCTATCCCTGTGGGCACATCAACAGGGCTGCCTGGGCAAACTCTTTTTTCAAAGACTGTTTATAATCTGTCATGGGGAACACAGATCTTTTTTTCCCCATGGACTGTAAGAAAGGAAAGACACTTCTCAGCAGCCAGAATGCAAAAAATCTTTTGGCTCATAGACAAAATTTAGGGGGAAAATGTTTCTTGAAGTCATCCTTTTCCCCTCTTCTACCCATCTGTCATGGTTTAACCCCAGATGGCAACTAAGCTTTACACAGTCACTCACTCACTTCCCGCCAGTGGGATGGGGGAGACAACTGGAAGAGTAAGAGTGAGAAAACTCATGTGTTGAGATAGAGTTTAATAGGCAAAAGTCATGCACAGAAGAAGAGCTAAACAAGGGATTCTTTCAGCAGCCAATCAGCAGGCAGGTGTTCAGCCACCTCCAGAAAGTGGGACTCCATCACAAGTAATGGTTACTTGGGAAGAGAAAGGTCATCACTCCAAACATCCCACTCTTCCTTCTTCTTTCCACATCTCTATATGCTGAGCGTTACATCTTATGATATGGAATATCCCTGTCATATGATACGGAATATCCCTTTGGTTCGTTGGGGTCAGCTGTTCCAACTGTGTCCCCTCCCAACTTCTGGTGCACCCTCACTGGTGGGGTGGAGTGAGGAGCAGAAAAGGCTCCTCCTTGGCTCTGTATAAGCAGTGCTCACCAAAGCCAGCACAACATCTTGCCCAACACATCTTGGTGAGTAGTCTTGTGGATGAAGTTATATTAGAAACCTCCAGGTTAGTAAGTTTATTCTGATCATTTAGGGAGTTTTTCTGGTTTTATTTTATTTCTATGTGTTTCCACATTTGTCAGTGAATTTCAAAAGACAGTTGTAATTACTTGTAGAAGGTGATGGTTTACTGAATTTTTTTTCCATTTAGCTTGCCAGAGATCTTGAGTGAGTGGTAAAATTGCTTTTAGACCATGCTCTGGCAATACAATGTTTAGTACAGGTTACCTGAACATTATCTAAACAATAACATTCGATGTCTGGCAAAAAGCCAACATCTGAGTCTGTCTGCAGAGCAGTAATGATCTAATGACTCAAACTGAGAAATGCAAAGAAAATCTGGGACCCCCAGATACAATTAAGGAGTAAGCAGGCTGAGATGCAGAGAAGTAACCCCAGAGGGAGAGAGGCAAAAGAATAATGATTAATATCAGTATGTGTTATGCTTGATAGGACCAGTCAGAACAATTACACCAGTAATTCTAAAATGGAGGCAGGGGCATATGGTTGCACATAAGGCTCAGAAGTGTTATTATGTTCAGATATCAGCTAGATCATTGTAAAATAGTACCTGTAATGATTGCTCCACAAGCTGTCCAAGAACACACATGCATGGAAAGCACTATGAAGTTTGTTATGCCAAAATTGCTGCATTGCTGTTGGAAATACAAGTTTTTTACAATCCAAATTCCTCTCTGGCTATTACAACAAAAGCANTGGAACCGGCTGCCCAGGGAAGTGGTGGAGTCACCATCCCTGAAGGTGTTTAAAAAACAAGTAGATGTAGCACTTGAGGCTATGGTCTAGTGGTTAGGGAGAGGCTGGGATGAAGGTTGGACTTGATGATCCTAGGGCTCCTTTCCAACCATAATGATTCTATGAAAAGCAAAGGAATAAGGAGAAGGCTTGAACAGATTACATTGAAAAGTCTTCCTGTTAATCTTTTTAAAAGCAGGGGCAAGTCATCTAGTTTTAAAATAATCTATATTTATTATTTTTGTTTTCAGCCAATGCTCCTCAGTGACTTAACCTACAGAGAAGTCCTGCCTGGTAGTGGTGAGTAAGCAGTGTTCTGAAAGACACAGAGCAGAAGTGATGGGAGAGTCATCATGGAAGGTGGCAATTCAAAGCTCAAGCAGCAAAAACAAGCACAAGGACACTATAACGTGCCAAATCCCAGCACACTCCATCGAAGGCAGGTTGTGTGCAGGTGTGAATTACACAAGAGGAAGTTTATCCCTATCTTCTAAAAACCTCTGTTGCCTATAAGCTGCTTGCACTCCCTCAGCAGCCTCCTTGTGACTGGCTCTGTGCAGTTTACCTGAGCTACAATTTGCATACTTACAAACAGGCTGGTTATTAGTTTGACTTCATGAAAGCCTTTTATGTTACCGTTGTTGGCTATAAATTAACTTAGCATGAGAAAATCAAATGTATCAGTAACAATCTGGTAACTTGTCAATCAGTAATCCATGTATAAACCATTTTTATTATCTGATGTGATCCATAGATGCTGGGATGCAGGCAAGTCTATTTTCATCATTGTTTGGGAAAGCAGTAGCCTGTGATGGTAGAAGATTGTGATGAGTGCTTCTAGCCATCCCTTCTGTCAAGCAGGGACTGCTCCCTATCCCTGTGGGCACATCAACAGGGCTGCCTGGGCAAACTCTTTTTTCAAAGACTGTTTATAATCTGTCATGGGGAACACAGATCTTTTTTTCCCCATGGACTGTAAGAAAGGAAAGACACTTCTCAGCAGCCAGAATGCAAAAAATCTTTTGGCTCATAGACAAAATTTAGGGGGAAAATGTTTCTTGAAGTCATCCTTTTCCCCTCTTCTACCCATCTGTCATGGTTTAACCCCAGATGGCAACTAAGCTTTACACAGTCACTCACTCACTTCCCGCCAGTGGGATGGGGGAGACAACTGGAAGAGTAAGAGTGAGAAAACTCATGTGTTGAGATAGAGTTTAATAGGCAAAAGTCATGCACAGAAGAAGAGCTAAACAAGGGATTCTTTCAGCAGCCAATCAGCAGGCAGGTGTTCAGCCACCTCCAGGAAAGCNTCAAACTGAGAAATGCAATGAAAATCTGGGACCCCCAGATACAATTAAGGAGTAAGCAGGCTGAGATGCAGAGAAGTAACCCCAGAGGGAGAGAGGCAAAAGAATAATGATTAATATCAGTATGTGTTATGCTTGATAGGACCAGTCAGAGCAATTACACCAGTAATTCTAAAATGGAGGCAGGGGCATATGGTTGCACATAAGGCTCAGAAGTGTTATTATGTTCAGATATCAGCTAGATCATTGTAAAATAGTACCTGTAATGATTGCTCCACAAGCTGTCCAAGAACACACATGCATGGAAAGCACTATGAAGTTTGTTATGCCAAAATTGCTGCATTGCTGTTGGAAATACAAGTTTTTTACAATCCAAATTCCTCTCTGGCTATTACAACAAAAGCATCTGCTCAGTGTTGCTACTCAAGACAAGAATGCCTGCCCTTTAAGTGAATGGGACTTTGAGAATAAACAATCAGGATGATTATGCTTTCCACTGCTGCAGGGATTTTTATTTACTTCTACAGCATATTAATATAGAGAAGAAAAAACCCAGATAAACATTTTTTTAGTTGTACTAGATGGCAAAAGTATATAATTACATCACTCAGAATCTCATCAGCTCCCATCAGTCTAAGCTACTTTATGAACATATTTATAACTGCCAAGTATAGAGCAATTAAGGGAAAACATTCTCCTTTCTGAATGCATCTGCACGCTTAGTATGGGCTGATTTAATTAAAGTCACTTCCATTAAAGTCAACTGGAGTATTTCCACTCCAGGTTAAGGCAAAGACACAAGAAGCACAAGAGGACCCCAGTTCCTACAGCCAAAGCTTCAATTTTAACCAAATAAGAGTATTTCTAGAAATGATCTGAAACATGACCTGAATACAAACCTCAGCTGAGACAGTAAGTTGTTTGGCATTATTTTCTCAGTAGGAGTCAAAACCCTTCCTATTTAGTGTGCGGTATCATGTAGGAAATTGTATGCTAAACTAACACCATTTGGGGACAAGAAATTAGGGGAAAAAAAAGATCAAACCTCCATGTTCCATTATTTGCAGGCAGTTGAAAATTGATTTCAATATTTCTCTCAAGTACTTTGTTTTCTGAGAAAAACAGTCATATATTTTAGGTCTCTTGTGCCCTAAAAGCTCTATCAGTGCTAATATCTGGAAGACGATGGAAAGAAGTCAAAAAAAGAAAACAAACCATTCATGCAGTTTGATAAATCTAAGATAGACTACTTGTTTTTAATGGAGGAAAGATAAAAGATCTGAAGCACTTTAAAAATCAAAAGTTAACATGACAGGCAAGTTTAACAGGCTAATTCATAATACCATATTGAATTCATATTGATTTTTTTCTCACCAATACTCCCTTTATCTAAACAACCTTTGACTGTCAAAAGCCTGGGGAGATTGCCCAAGACCACTACATTAATACATTCAATAGGGATTGTTAAGTCTCACAAATATAACTAGTACATGTTTGTTTCAGGACAAAACACAGAATTAAATATTCCAGCTTCAGCCAGCTGGCAACAAAATTTATGTCACAGATTTGTCAAGAGGCAAAATGCCTTTGCTCACATGACTGAGAACACTTAGCAGAAGTTTTTAATATCGAGCAGAAACTACACTACAGTGTCATTGACTTCAAAGGCCTTTCATTTATTTGTATTGAAGGAGAAGCTTTGTCTAACATGCTGGATTTGTTTTCTTTAAAGGAAAATCCATGGAATGTGTCTATTGACCAAATGTCAAGATAGGTACAGATGGAGATTTTTTTCTTTACATTATAAGCCAGAATCTTCAATGACAGCTTTAATTTTAACTGTAATTAGAGTGGGGTAGTTAGTGAAAAAACAAGTCCTTTGTTTTAAATAACTAGATTGGTGAGTATCTTTTAATGAAACTCATTTGATCTTTAGTTTTCAAAATTAGTAAGGCAGGGAGCATATACATATCATGTCAAAGCACAGAGGTTAAAAAAGAGAAACAATTTTGGACCATATAAGAGGACAGGGTAATTATATTTAAGGAATTCAAACCTGTTAAAGACTTTAGTGACAATTTACCATTACTTTTCAGGACACATCACTATCTTCCATTTTCTTTCTCTGTACATTGCTAATAAAACTTTCATAACATTAAGTACACAGGCAGAATTTGAAGGAGATGTAATTAACTGCCCAGCACACCAGAAAAGGCAGTTTCTGTGGTTCGTCCAGAAAGAAAAGGAGTGCCCAACTAATTATATGAGTAGGCGGTCGTGAGCACGAGAAAGCCACTTTATACTTGAAAACATCACCTCAGAGTGAACAAGAACTATCACAGTAGTGACACAGAATGAACCTGTCTGAGAAAAAACAAGCATTTCCCAGTGAGCAAGCAGGAAAAGAGAGCTGGCACAGGAACAGAAAGCTCCAAAATGGATACAAGCTGGTGTAGGATTTTTACCAACAATTAGAAAATCTCCTCTTTCTCTTCCTGCTTGTCCCATTTATTTTACATTTGGAGAGATTTGGATTTGGGGGTATTTTGCCTTTTTCTTCTTCTTACTAAGTATTAGGTAAATTTATGTCTTATCGACAAACATTAGGTAAGTAAATACATAAATAGGACAGTGAGCATTACGATTTGCATTCTTATACAGTCACATAACACAACCCAGATTTACATTTAAGCACTTCAAATGAATAAGCCTAAAAATACAGAAAGACATAGAAAATACAAATGAAAAGCTGTCTTCCTCTTCCATGCTGACATATACGCACACTTCTACACACCTACAGTTTCTTGATAGCTTTGATTCATTACTTCTCCATAATTGCTCTAGCCTAATTATTTTAGTTACACACTAAGCCATCAATTTTTCCACAGTTTGTGAGTAGCAGTGAGTTCCTACAAATTTCCACCAGAAAAGAACATAACTCATGAGTCTTTATAGCAGGAAAATATCCTACTCTGACATTGTCAAAAATTACATAAGACAATTTTGCTCTGAAAGGAAGGATATCTCATGCTTAAGACTGGATTGATAAAAGAAATCGGGTTGAGCTCCTGACTATTTCACAGTCTTTCATCATGGCCCGAGGCAAGTAGTTTAACCTCTGTGTATCTACTTGCTATGACTAAAATGAGTATAATAACATTTTTTTCCTTTATTTTTTGTCTGCCTTGCCTTTGGGTATTTTTTAGCAAGGCATGTTTTTCACTTTGACTTCAGTCCTGCTGAAGTGCACACACTTCAACAGAATTACCCATGTACTTACTCTTGCACACATTTAAGGCAAACTGGGAAAAGCACCTACCACAACAAAGCTTCAAAAATACTGTGATATGTATATAAATGATACCTGCTTACAAATACCTTCATGGTTATCACATACTGATTTCTTTTAATAACTTATCAAAATATTTAGAGCTCATAAGTCTGCAGGAGCAAGGCTCTAACAGGTGTAAGTACCTAAACAGCACCTAATAGGTTTAACATGTCTTGCACCAACTACTGCACCTTCCAAAGCAAAACCTAAAAGGTTCACGTTTGGTGTACTGTCAGTATTGTGGGAAACCACCTTGTTATAGGGATAAAAGACTATTCCTATAATGTAGGATTTTAAGCAGTTATTAACAAAATATTGTTACTTCATTGTATTGATATGACTAATCTACATTGTAGGAATCATTCAGCACCTGCAGTAGCAGAAAAGGTGTTTACATGAAGGGCATTTTTTCAGACTAACAAAAAGTGAACATGTGGCACATCTCTAGCCTCCAGGTAACTTCTGACACAGAATATGCATTATTTTTTTATTTTTCTTCTTTTCTTATAATTGGCTTAGTTTTTAAACAAACTGCAATATTACTATGAACAATATTTGGTATTTATTAAACAACACCTATTCACAAAACTGATCTCCTAGTTGACAGGGACTGTACCACTGGCCATCACTGCTGCCAGTACTAGATTCCTCTCGTGCTTTACTGCTGTTTTAAGCATGTTGCCCACACAAGCATTTCTTCCTGACTCTCCCCCTCCTGCACTACCTCAGACCAAACGTCTTTTGTCTCTCTGTTTTCAGTGCCCCATAAAACAAATCTGTTGTCAATCTGAGGACACCTGGAATGAACTTAGCAGCAGATTCCTTGACCTTTTTAACACACGGGGGTCAAAAATCACCATCAGCAGCTGGAGAGAAAAATGTGAAAGATCAAAGTCTTCCACTCCCACTACTGTTCTTGTTTTCCTTTGTTGATATGTGCACTGCTGACAGAAACCAGCAATTTTTATCTCAAAAGTGCAAATATTTGATAGGAAACTGAGGCCAGATGTATAAACCTAAAACAAACAGCAAATATTTCTGTGATTCTTTTAACTGCACTGGAAAAGGTCCTTTTTAACAAACAAAATCTTTCTCCTGGAGGGTTTGTAAATCAAACACTGCAGCTTTTATTGGTTGATAGACTGCTGATACTAAATAAGAGCTGACTTTAAGCCCAAGAGCAACTGCATAGACTCCTTTCATTGTTGAACTGAGATATGCAAGAAGTAAACACCATAAATCATTAAAACTTTGCTTTGTACAAGTATTTCATGATAATAATATATAACATTTTGGTAGAATAGGCAATATTGTTTTTTTAAAATACATTTTTTTTAATCAGCCGCTCTGCAAATATATATCTTACAGAAAATTATTCATTTTCTCTCACTTGCCTTGAAGTAAACTTTTTCTCTTTTGTTTTCCAACAGTTATTTTTCTCTGCTGACCTTTATGTGGCCCAAATTTTAAAGCAATGTAATGAAAATGCCTCCAAGCATCTTAACAGTTCCAAATTGTTTACATTCTAAACTGACTCCATCCCAAATCAAATGTCAATATATATTTGGTCTTTTAAAAAGGTACAACATTCTTTTTGAAGAAGTATTGAAGAATAGGAGTGCAGAATTAAAAAAAAACAACATGAATTTGGTCTACAGTTGTACCTAATTTGTCTTGTAAAGTCAGACACTGAATTCCCTCAGCTGATCCCATTTTTTGGGAACACAAGATTGAATGAGTATAAGGTGTGAAGCAGCTGATAAAATTTTAGGGTAACTATCACAGTATCAGCAAGGTCCCCTCTGATATAATTGTAATGTAATGCCCCTTATTTCCTTAAACCATTTTCCTTTGCACCAGTGTCACATAGAGTGTCACAGTCTCTAAATGTGCTAATCCAGGGACCTTATTTATGTTCAAGTAAGAATTTTACACATACAATTAGAGTTAAGATGACTATGCATACAAATGGCATAATTTAGGATTGATGTTTGTCAAGGATTTATTGTTCAATGGCACAAGTATCCTTGGAGAAGCCAAAGCCATTGTCCATGCCCCTTACCCTCATGGTATAGAAACTAGGAAGATGCTGCATGTCATCTCCTAAGCAACTTAAGATCTTAAGGACTACTGATAAAGATCAAGACCTCTGTCTCAGGAGTTCTTCCACGCAAGTGGACCTAGTAACAATTCAGAGGTCAGAATATGTGTCTAATTACTTAGAAGGGTACAATCCAAGATATTACCCAGTTGTTGAGTTGTCTTTACAGGCAATGCACATTATAAAGAGATAACTCTTAAAATGTGTGTGTTTTAAGTCAAAGTATCAAAATATAACAGATGTTGAAAATCACTAGATGATTTACCAGCTAACCAAAATATCTGAACAAGTCATTAGAGAATCTTAAGGCAGAAGCAATTTCTACACCAACTTAATCAATCCCCACTATGATTTCCATGATTTGAGGTTTTTAAGAATTTTGATCCAGTCTTAATTCCCATAGCTTTACCATCTGCACTGCATTTTTATGAAAGGTAATTTTATCCCTTCTGCCAACCTGTTAAATATTGTCATGGGAGGATTTATTCATTTCCATGACTCCAGACAATATCTTATTCTCCCCGAGTTTTCAGCTTGCAGAGCCAACTTCCTAATTTTATCAATTGAAAGTAATGAAACCGTTCATTAATAAAAGGTTCTAATTTACCTGTTCTGTGACTCAAGAGCAACACTTGCCTTTCAGCCACCAGCTGACAACTTCTTTCACAGAAAGACGGAGAGAAAAAAAATGTTTTCTGTGTGATGTAAATCTCTGCAAGTTAAGAACTTCAGGTAGAGGTCCTCCACTTTCTAGAAAGCAAATTCTTCAGAAGGATGAACATATCAGAAATCTAACTGCTACAAAGTTTTGGAGAAATGTAATATTAAATTAAGCTCTAAGCTTTTTAAGAGCACCAAATTCATTTTACTCTTAAAATTCTACACACACTATTGATGATCTTTAATTATTATAGTGCAGTGATTAATAAAAGTAGCCATGCACTCAGTATTCTAAGTGCACACAAACTCTTTCTGTTTTAGGGAAGCCTGAAATGCACAACAATGGATTCTTTCCAAATGTATTTATCAGAAAGCTGTTTATCTTCTGTAGTAGAGCTTGATTCATATTCATTCCATTCGTGTCAATGAACGCAGCACAAGGCCTTTAATACTCCCTGGTTGGGAGCTAATGCCTTTAGCTTTCCATTAGGTAATTTGAAAGACCTATTCATTTTTTTTCACAGTCAGCTAACTAATTCTTTAACACTTCATTTCAATACCACTAACACTTACTAAGGGATTGACTTCACTAAGTGAACAATCTCAGCTGTCTCAACATTTCATCGTTACTTGACATATATAGCTGTGTCTAAATCAATGAATCACACTGAGGTAGGTCTATCCCCTTGAGCATTTTTTCTTTTTTTTACATCTAGTCCCAGTGCTCCTCTTGATTGCTCAATGGGAAACCCAAGACCTGCGGAGAGTACAATAAAATTGGTTTTTAACCCACATTTTTATACTGTTGTTCTACTCAAATTCCAGACCATCAGCTAGCTCTCCATTTCAAGAACAAGGCTTGCATTTCAAAATGCTTCCTTTCTGATGAACCTCATGGCAAAGATGGCAAAGAAAAAACGAAGTTTCTTCCTTCCCTTTAGCTTGCAAAAACAATCAGATACCATCATGACAGATAGACTGTAGGAAAGGTGAATTGTTTTTTTTTTTAACCCCCAACTTGTCAGAACCTATTCTCTTCCAGTAAAATTCTATCAAGTACACTAAGAATGACTATCAGGGACAAATTTTCATGATGAATCAGTGAATACATATTAAGTTTAGATTTCTGTTTGCATCAGTTTTGATCATAAAAAGTACCAAACCAAAATGTAGCCATTTATTTATTCAAGGCATGCTTTAGAAAGTGAAAAATGATAGAACCTTATATCCTGGCATGTCTGCCCCACAGAGAGCAGTATAAGGAAGTTCCATGCAAAAGATACAAAAGCACATTAGAAACAAAACATCATAAAATTTAGGTTAATCTTCTTTCAGATCCTTCACTAAATGCTATAAAAGGGCCCTACCAAGATGCAGAACATGCAAATTTTGTTGTCAGCCTGTTTGAGCATGGTGTCTTTGCAGCTTCTGCTGCTCCAAAGCAGTTATTGCCCCTCCATTGCCTGTGTCTGAAATGCATCACTGAAGGGTACTGCAAGAAGTTACTTGTTTTGAATCTCTTTTAGTCAACTTTGCAGTTGAATAATGTCAGGATTTATATGTTTTTTTAATGCTACATAGCTCAGCAGTAGTGTACAGGTAGTATACAACTTTGTTTTGGGCATAACCAGGTTTATAGTTATGGCATAACCAGGTTTGCATTACACTGTTTAAAACAAGCAAACAAACAAAAAAAACCAACACAAAAAACCCCAACAAACCCAATAGTATCCTGGAAGGAAAATAATCAGATGAGAAAAATCTGTTCCTGGGAGCTTTTTAATATTAGCTTTAGTGATCTAAAACACCAAATGGGCTTTGTCTGTCCAGAGGAATGTTAGGTGAGGAGGAAAAGCTGGTATTTGCCTGTAGGATGCCTGTCGCTGTGGTCTCTCCAGGGCAGCTGTGAACTTCTTTGTGAGTTTCATTTTTATGAAAAGCAGAAGGGGACCTAATCTGAAATAATCAGTTGATTTCTTATGCTGAGGATCAACAGTCACCTTTCTACTCAAGCCTGAGGGAATTCTGTTGCCAGCAGAAAGCAGGTGTAAACATTAATCCTACAATTTCTGCTTTCTTAATGAATCTTATAACAGATATAGTATCATAGAATGTTTTAGGCTGGAAGGGATCTCCAGAGGTCATCTTGTCCAACCTCCCTACACAAGTAGGGACATCTCTACTAGGTCAGGTTGCTCAGAGCCTCATTATGCCTGACTTTGAATGACTCCAGGGATGGGGCCTCCACCACCTCCCTGGACAGCCCATTCCAGTGATCTATCACCCTCATGTTAAAGAACTTTTTTCTAATATCCAGCCTAAATTTATCTTTTCTTACTAAAACCATTACTCCTTGTCCTATAGTTACAAACCCTTTTGAATAGACCTTCCACCGCCCTCATGTAGGCCCCCTTCAGATACTGGAAGGTCACTACAACATCGCCCTGGAGCCTTCTCTTCTCAGTCTGTCTTCCCAACTCTCTCAGCCTGTCTNTGTGGGGGACCGTGTCAAAGGCCTTGCAGAAGTCCAAAGTATACTTTAATGTTTTACTGCCATAAGAAATTATGCCTTTATACAATTCAAAGCTAGATTCTCCATATTTAGAGTTACAACATACCTCCATTTAGGTACCTAAAAACATCCCAGTTTTCAAAGATAACTACAACTCAACTTGGTCGGGAGTGAGTACTTAAAAGAAAAAAACAACCAGAAAAATTAAATAAATGCAAATAAATTACATGAACTCTTTTTGAGTACAGAATAAACTACTACTATATTGAATAGTGAGTATATGGGTGTATTGTTTTGGAATCTCATTATTTTGATAGGATTTTACAGTGAAAAGGCAATGAAGTCATATAAATCAGAACCAATTCACTTTCTTCATGACTATAAAGCCTCTTGTTACTTTTACTGTCAGAAAAGAGACTCACTTCATAGGAAACAGTAGAACAGCTACACATGTTCAGCATTGTAACACAGAAATCACATTATAAGATTACTATTGAGTTCTTTTAAGTCAGACAAAGCCCTCTTGTTAGCAAACGATACTTTGTATTTGGCCATGATTTGTAAAAGCGGATAATATTTTCCACTTGTATCAGAAATTTCATCACTGTATATGAAAGCCAGCCAGTGTTTATTGGCTACCATGTATAATATGATTCTTGAGAGAGTATCTGGGATTTTTAGATATAGAGATGGAAACACCAAATTAACTGATATTCCCCAAGTATCCTCAACACCTCTGGAAGAACAGGATAGGAAAGCCAGTCTTCCTGAAATTCAGGCTCCTGTGCCTTTACCAGCAGAACACCTTTCCTAACTTCAACAACATTTGTTATCCTTTTCTTGATGAGAAGTATAGGGAGGAAAAAGAACAAACAGAGCTAAAAAGAGAGGTCATGCATTAGTCAAAATATTAAGTAAGTCGATTTTGAATGAGTGTTGATTTACTTCTTTCTTCACAGACCTCATACTTTTCCAGAGCAAATTTTAAGAACTTAAAAATATATCATCATTATCATAGTCCTGGGAAGCTGGTCCCCTTTCGCCAAAATACATTTATTCAGAGGCATGGAATTAGAAGTCACTTACATTATTTTACAGAACTCCTATATAAATAAAATGGGTTTAGAAGAGAATGTGCAACATCAAAAATTCAGCCTCCAGTCTCAAATAACTCTGTTCCAGTAATTTTTAAGACTTTCATAAAATCTAGAAAACAAAGCTGAATCTAAATTAAGGACTGCTGAAGGGAGAATGGTATCCTATAACACTGACATCTGGACTCCTGCTAGCGCATGTAATGTATATCTGTCACTGACAGCTTATCAGGTTATATATAATTCTGAATCATTAGTCATGTCTTTCTCAGCAAGCACAGGAATCTGCAAAACCAACACAGTCATAGAAGAAGTACCTTTGGAGGACAAACTCACTTATATGTAACAGTCTTAGAAGGTAATCATAAGCCATTGATATAATGCAGATCATGAATGTCAATACAAATAGTCAAGTGCATGTCAACAAGCATGACTGACTTAGACAATCAACTTAATATGGCAAATGATAGCTTTGTAAATATCCCCAGCATTTGATATACATTTAATCTCCACATGCTAAGGATCCTATAGGACAAAAGCACAATTCGACATCATTTAATAAAGAAGGAACAAAAAAAATCTGTTCTTGTTTCCATAGCCTTGTAAAAGAACTGAAAAATGTCCGAGAAGAATGCAACATACCCCAACACAAACTTATTCAAGATGTAGCTAGCAAATAAAACCCTACACATGATACTGACTGGTTAAATAGAGGTGCCCTGTCATTTGATCATGACATAGATTGATCATTTCTATTACTGGACTAGACTGTAATGAAAAGCCTTGTGAATGTGCTAAGACCATTTTAACAGCTCACTGGAGACCCAAGTGTGGAAGGAGCATGCCTAAGCTAAGTTCTGCATGCAGTTCTTACACCACTATGAATAATGAAGTGTTTTAGGCAAAAAAGAAGATATTACAAAGAGCATTTTTTTCTGTCACTGAGACATTTTGGAGGAACTCTACTGATAATTGATTGGGTGTTTTAGGAGGATATGTTTAACCATTTGGTTGAATCTTCAACCATAAATTCTTTTTTCTGAATAGCAACTTAGTGGAAGAGGCAGGAATTACATACTTTTAGGGGAAGAAAATATGAGAGTCTGACAAAAGACTGCTGTAGAGAACTGTTGTTTGCAAACACTTATCTAGCAGTGCTATTAATTCCTTCCAAAACATGGCAGTTTTCTTTCCTGTAAAAACACACTGAAATTGCTATGGAAAAATGTACAGTACATGGGCTTCCCATGTATGTTGGGAGCGTGACAGACAAATATAATTCAGGATAATGTTGGAAAAGGCATCTTAAAAATGCTAACTCATTTCTTTTCATAAGAAACTGGAGCCCTAAATGCTTTCACTTAATTATTAACATTTCCTGTTAGAATCTTAACAGTCAAATAAAAACTGTAGAAATTTCATACAATTGTAATGCATACAATCAACTTAGAGATATAATTCTACTCCCTTCTGAAGCATATGCTTTAGAAAAAGGGAGGAAGAGCTTATCAGAACAATGAGATCCCCTAGACTCTATTCTCCCAGTGTCATTCTCAGCTTTTACCTATGACAAATAAGTCCTAAGTTCCACCAGGAATGAGTCTCATTATCAATATTAGAATGCTGACAAAAAAAAAGAAAATATAGAGAACACTGAAAATTCTGAAAAAAAAATATTGTTTCAGGATGAATAGTGTTTTAAGTGTTCAGAACATGCTATTACCTTATTAAATTTCTTAATACAAGCAAAAAAATTTTAAATAAAAATACTATATATACTTAATAAACATGTTAGTAATAAACATGGCTTTACTAAATATTTGGGTGTAGCCAAAACAATATTTCTTACTGGAAATGGCAGTTGAAAAATTTTGTCCCAGTCTGGTCCTAGTATACAAGGAAAGTGGTTTCAAAGCAGACATCTTTGCTGATGGATGAAGTAGACTAGCACTCCATAATGGTTCTGGAAAAGTCAAAAGATTAGACTGCAGTACATGTATTGATGATAAAAAACTCATGATATTTGCAATGCATGTATGAACCAAACTTCCTGTCTCTTTTTCCCCAAAATAGACCAGATTCCTACTACCAGATTTTCATAATACAGTGTGTTGGAATTGATGGCTTTAAAGGACTGACCCATTTGGATTAATGATCCTTATCACATTGTTACTGAAGCAATATACTTTATTTGCTGACAGTATTCAGAACTGAGACTATGATTTAATTTTGATCAGAGATTTTTTTTTTTTGCCTAAAATATGAATTATAGCAACAGAAATAGCACATGGCTAATTAACTGGCTGAATAAACAGCTGCCCTTTCTTTTTAAGAGCTTTCTACCAAATATTCACTTGATGTCTGTTAGCAGCAGGCATTCATGGAGTCTCCACTCATGGCACCAAAGAGAATGCAGGAAAACAAATGTTAACGTTTGTCTCAGTGCACGGAAGTGTCATTCTCTTAAATTTATCCTGTAATATCATGTGGATTAAAAGACAATTCAATACATTTTCATATATACCCAATGAATAGAGCCTAAACCAGAAAAAGGTTCCTTTATAGAGACCTGGGATTTGGGCCAGACCGCCTTGGTGAGGAATACCTTAGAAATGGCTGGTTAGAGCAAAGTAAACAGCTTACATGCCGGTTCCCCCCAGCTAGCAGGAGTCATTCATTAGGGGCCTCCAGGCAATAAGAAAAGTACTGACATGCTTGGGGATAGAAGCTAAGATTACACACTCACTCTGCACTCCTCATACATTTGTCACCATGAGATATAAACATTTATGTCAGTGATAACAAACCACTTACCTTATTTGACTGTTTTGAACATCAGTGGAATTTAAGGAATATCATAGCAGTGTCTTATGTTTCTAGTAGAGAAAAATTATATCATAACTGTAAGTTGGTTTAGATGCTATAAATTAAATTGTACCATCTTTGTCTTCTCTCATCCCAAAAGAGAAAGTCTCATAACTATCACACAAATATGCTTGATCACTGCAGTGTAATAAGGTGCCTATAATACAGTGATTAGCTTGCTCTACAGGTAGCACGTGGCAGAAAATTCAATATTTTCACCTTAAGGCCAGTGGGAGTTGATGATCAGCACATTAATTGTGTCTCTTCATTGCTATCTTTTCAATAATTCGTAATGCTAATTCAAATTTTCACACTTCCCGGCAAAGCAAAATCAACAGGTATGAAATGTAATACATTGCAGCTTATGCTAGAAACTTCCCCTAAGATTTGAGCAGAATCAAGTAAAAGTGTATTTAGTGACGAGGTTTAAAATTAGAATCACAGCATTTGACTTCTCACATTTCTGAAAGGATTTCACCTATGAACACCAAACAGGATATTTTAGCCCTCCAGGATATATAACAAATATTTGTTGAGGAAGCTCATCTTGCAAATCCTTACTTATAAGGCAAGTTTGTTATGACTGTAGAAACTTTGTATTTACAAGAAAAAAATATAGTTCACTTTCAAAAAATCCTTTCAATTCAAAACAAATAATGTGAACACAAAGTGTCGGTGTAGACTGGAGATGCTCTCTGCCTTTAGTATTTGGGTGACATTTCCTGTGTATTTGCTTACTCTAAAGTATATTTGAATGCTGGAGGTTCTACAGTGTTCTCTTAAAATGCCACTACTCTGAAAAGTGACTTCAAAAGATAGGATTGTTTGATGTTTATTGTTTCTTAGTGATTTTGGTACTAAATGTGTTCCAGTTTGACGTTAAAAAGATTACTTGCTTTCTGACTGTGAGATCTGCGAATTGATCCTAGTTCCAGAAAGTCAAGATGCTCCTATTGCTCCAATGCCTATAGGATTTTAATGTTATATATTCTGTTGCAATGGTATTAATTGGGATGTCACCGTCACATAAGAAATGTGCAATCTACCAATATCATGTCTTGATGATGCAACATAAAGAATAGCATCTGCTCTGTATACCTTAAAAATCTATTTGCAATTATTTGCACTGTGATCTATGGATCTATGGAGTAAAAAAAAAAACCAAACTTTGAACTAAATGATGTAGCTACCAATTTTAGGGATTTTTGGGAACAGCTTTTAGGCAAATATGAGATTAAGACAAAGTTTCTCTCACTATTGATTTCTAGATTAGACAAAGAGGTCTTGAAGACATAAGCCAATTAGCGGTTCAGGGAGATTTCACAGTGTCACAGGATATGTCTTCTTCACCTTTGCCTTCAGGTTGCCTCATGCTTTTCCAAACACATCTGATTCCCTGGGGCTAAAGTGGAAAATACTTCATCATAAAACTGTTTTTTTACTGTAATCTTCTAGGACAGAAGCTTTAGACACAGTCAAATTCTACTTATACAAAGTTTTGACTCCTGTTTTTTCACTCTGTAACTTTTAAAATTAAAAACTGCAAGAAAATTAATCAAGACTGTATGTTGGGACAGCAGGACAGCATGCTATCTCATTTGACGCATAGGAATAAAAAATCCCCACTGAATTACGCTGTAAATTACGCTAGATCTGTCCTCGATAGCTACACCTTATCTGCCTTTAATGATCTGTTTACTATTTGATTAGTAAAGCGTAGTAAATGAATTACATTCATGAATGAATTAATGAATTATAGTAAACATCTCCGCTTCGCAAAAAGATTTGACTCAGTCTGTCCTAAACTCCTAGTACACACAAGACTCTCAATTTTCTATTCAAAAGAAGATTATTCTCCAGAGTCTATCTTTTTGGTACAAAAAACTGTGTTCTTTTAAGAACTCAAGTATCTCAATCTCTTCAGTAGTCTCAACGTAATTTTAAATTTTTTTTACTCAGAATCATACAAAAGAAAAAGCAACTCAATCAATTTCTGTTAAAAAGTCATCTTAGTAACACATTGCTTAGCAGAGTTCTCTGTCTAGAATCATTAAGCATACATTCAAACTAAAATAAGGTTCAGTGACTAATCTTTCTCTCCTAACACCCACAGGGTTCTGCTAACTCTACTTGACTCTTTGTGGCAAAGATAAAGGTAATTCTTAGACTCTTCCTTTTGAACAGTTAACCAAACCCCTTGTTGGCTGCTTTTTTAATTTTGGTGTCTAGAGATAACTAGACTTCTGAGGTCCAACATTTCCAGGTTCACTGAATGATTTTTAAACTTTTTAAGACTAATTATGCAGGGATTTACACTCCTTATCCTGAATGCCAAACATCCATGATATGCAAGGACACTCAGATTTTCATACAAGTGAGAAGTCAGTACGATGCAAGTACAGTCAGATGCAGGTATACCCTCTCCTACAAAGTATTTTAAAAATGCCGTGATAAGTCAAGATTGTTTATCGGTAATTTAAAGATAAAAGTGCTTATGGAACAGTTGAATCTAAAGAAAATAAAATCTTGCAGGCCAAAAAAGGCAGAGTTATGCTTAACTTGTATTAGTATTCCTATCACCTGAGCACTGTTTATCATTGTCACGTACTTGAAATTAAAATGCTAAAGACAAATATCAGAATACAAAGTATTTTACAGAAGATAAATCCGAAAGGAGTGAGAAGAATGAAACCAACAGGTGAGATACATGTATTATTGCTGGCACTATTGTGGCAGTCCCAGGCTGCACATCGGTCCTTGGGAGCATAAGAGTAGATGGAAAGAATATGTAATTTCTCAGGGAGAGGGTATTTCTTCTAGGGTTGCTTTTATCCTATCCATTAAAACTCATACCCATCAAACTCAGACTATGGTGAACTAGGATTATATTAAATCCTTCCCTACTTTACAAACACTGGTTCAGTTTCTTGGTTAGTGTACACTGTGATATTGTTACTGACTTCAGTGGTGCTACACCAGCTCACTTTAGCTAAATAAATGTGAAAACTCTGTTGGTTTTGATACATTCTCAGTCTAGAGGTTTTCCTGTATTCCCATTTCATCTGTTAATCGAGATTTTTTTTTTCTCTAGCTATTGACTCAGCAACTCTTCCATTCCCTTCCCATTAATGTTTTATTATGAATATTGACACAGACCATGTTTATAATTGTTCAATAAATACCATACAGAAAAAACAGTACACATAACTTCCGGGAAAGTAAAAGACTATGACGTCTTTATGGAATCTCATTTAAAATGAATCAAAGATCCTACTGTATCCTGCTACAATATCAAATGCATTACACTTAAATTAAGGAAGCAGAAATAAGAGAAACCATCTGGACAAATGAAAATACTTGCTTAGGGGAATACCTTTATTCTAATCCTGAATCTGTATATATATGAAAAACTTCATTATCGAGTAAAATCCTAGATGCTGTGACAAGGCCTCTTCTAGTAATCCACAACTGAAATGATTTCTGGTAGTCCTCTGGGTCAAAAAAGGCCCCGTGGCCAATTTATGTCATAGGAACATGATCCAAAACCAAAAAAAGACTTAGAGGATTTGAGGATTCACACTACTTTACTAGCTGTACACCTTAGCTTTGTTTTCCACGTCATCAGATTCGTTACCCTCTGTTCCTTTATTAACTGTGCTATCAAAGGCTTATGATCCCTGCATGACTTCAAGATCTCACTTCTACATCAACGTGGTTCAAGATTGATTCCACTTTTTGTCAATATTATTCAAAGACTCTGGATGTGCATCTCATCTTTTATTTAAGGCATACATGAAGCTAGAACTGAACTTGGTCAATTGGCATCCAAATAAAACTCTACCCATACGTGTAAAATCCATGTTTATTCTATTGCCATCTCCAAATAATGTCTTCAGGTATATTTTTATCAGAAAATTCTGTTTGTGCTACTAATAATTAGAGAGCATGATGTTAAAATACCTTAAGAATTGAAGTTAATAATCTTTAATCATTGGTAAATTCAATTAATTCGTCGTCTTCTCTACTTAAAAGTTGATCACAAATAAATTAAAATATCTACTGACCTGTATTATTCAGTGGTTTCAAATCCTTATTGGTGTTGACTGTATGCATATGACAGGTTAGTTCAAGATACAAAATAAGAATCAGTCAGGAGGATTTTGACTGAATATACCACTCACATTAGATTTTAGTTTTCTGATTAGAGAGCCTCAGAGTAAAATTTTCAGCATATGTTCACATTCCCCATTCTAACATCATCCTCAGCAAACTGGCCACTTCCTTTGCTCTTCCCATAAGAGGTCACTTTTGCTGTTACCCTGTCTTTCAGCAGAGGGTAAATTATGGCCCAAAATGAGAGCAGCAAGTATGTCAAAAGCATAATAAAAAGTAGAACAAAATCATCTTAAAAATTCAAGTAGCACTGTCTTGTAGCATTTACTCTGTTCTAGCAACCAACTCTCAGGATCACAACTGAGAACAACATGCTCTGAAACTGTAACTGAGGGATTTAACAGGTTTCATTCTCCATCACCCTGGTCTCAGTCTATCCCACCTTGATGTTGGGATAACGGAAGATGTGAAGCTGAAAGCTGAACATCTGCATTATAGACTTTTTGCAGCCAGCCACTCCCTGCTCATTCATACAGTATCATCTCCACTTTTTCACCATCCAGACCATAATACAGATGAAGCACATGCAAGTCTGTATATACAGCCTTAGCATCTGTCCTGGGCCCTGGACCTCTCCCTTTGTGCTGAGAAATAAGCCATCAACTAATGAAATCATTGATGGCATTTCAAAGGTTAAAACAGCACTGCAATATTCCCTCTTCTTTCTCTCATCTCTCTAGAGAAGACACCACTAGTTCTTTGAAACAGTAAATAAACCTTAAACCTTTATGTGTTCAAAGGAAACACTGGCTTGTCTCAGAGAGCATTCCTTTTGACACAGCCTCCAAAAGCCTGCTCCCTGGCAAGTTCATCCTGTTCCTCAGGCAAGACCAGAGTATTCCCTGCTGTGAAAGAGCAAGCCCTTCTTCCCCTTCTCCCTCAGTGGAAAGTACATCTTCTTTCTAACCAGGCTAACCTTTGACTTTGTCTAGAGCGTAACAATATTCTCTGCTTTGAAAGCTTCCTGGAGGACTTCTTCCTTTACAGCACAGAATTGCCCTAATTGGACCTCCAAGAACGACTGTCATCTTTTTTCACATTGCTTTATAAACCCACTATCCTCCCCACCTCTCTATTCTGTGGTGTCAGATTTTGTTAGGTTTTAGATTAAAATAAATTAAAGGCAACTGCATGAGGTTAAAGGCACTTTAGGTTTTAAGCCACTGTTATTGCAGTAGCTCTCTCCCTACTGTGGCACTATCATGCATCCATCACATTGTCACTTCTTTCAGCGTACAATTGACAGAGAACAAGATGGAAACAGTCCATCAATCTAGTGTCACAGCTGTAATAAAAGCCTACAGAAAACCTGTAAAACAGCTTACACTCTCAGCTATAGCACCAGTGTGCTGGCTGCTGTAAAGTATTCTACAGAGCTGCAAAGAGGTAGCGTGTCATATGGAAAAATTGCCATTTGAGTCATTTTGCAAGTACTAACTGCTTGCAGACACCACCCTGTCATAACAGGAGAGAATGAGGACAGCACAAACACACACTTCTGCAGTCCCCACACTAAAAGCACAGATAATTTTGTTATTCTTTCATCTATTGCACACATTAATATGCTAAGGGACAGTCACTCAAGTTACAAATCACTTGTCTAAGTAACCAACTAGTTTATAGTGAGTAAACATACAGCTCCTCTTAATGAACAGAAAAATTTTAATGTGCTTTTTGCATGCATTATATATTTGCCACACTTGGTAAATTATAAACACACTTGAGTGTGGATTTCTTGTACAAAAATACTGAAAGCCACAATAGAGAAAAGAGGGCAAGCTTTCAGAATAAAGTACATATAGCATGTAAATCTTTACTTATAGCTCACAACATACAATTTCATTTAATGGAACACGTTTGAGATACTCTGCTCACAAATGAGAGGCATGTACAAGAAATGTGAGACACAAGCCCCGCTATGTACCACCATCCCCATTTCTGGGAACAAAAGTGCTAGTACAAGAGTAAATTAAGGAAATAGCTAAGTGATGAGAAAAAATCATCCAGAAGGTCTATGTTTAGGAGGGAAATAGAGAACCATCAGAAAACAAATATACAAACAATATAAAGATATCTGATGAGACTGAATATTAGGAAAAATACACAGAATAAAATTCTACTTCAGAATAATCCTACTTCAAGAAATACATATGCAGGTTATAGAGAATTCTTTTAATTAAAACTGATAGGAATTATATCTAAATTAAAAGAAATCACCTTCATTTTAAAGAGAATCGGGAAATATCCCCATCATCCTATTCACTCACATGAAGAAAGCAGCCAGTATATTAAATTGCTCCTTTGCCAAAGTGAAAACCAAACAATATCTTTACAGACTCTCTAACAGATTATTTTTGCTAATAAAATAGAGACACATTCTTTAAATTATTTATTTCTTACTCAGTTTTTAAGTGATTTTCCTCTCTTTAGTACCATAATCTACCACAAAAAGGGGGGCTACAAAGCAGATAAATTCCACGGTTTTGTCCTACTTTCTTTCTAGTCTCTGTCAAAAATTCACTGGAGGAATGGTTTTGTTTATCAAATCATAATCAGATGTTTGCAGAGTGACCCAGAGTATGAGCAATGGCAGATGTGTCTAAGTCTTTGTGTCACAAGATAATGATTTGAGTTAACAAAAATTGTTTTGGTGAGGTCACAGATCTTTCTATCATCAAATAAGAGTTCAGCAATCTGGGTAATGAGGAGCAGCAGGAAAAGCAAGTGAGAGGATAGATTGAAAAATAAGATTTCTACCTTTTTTGATTCATTGGGACTAAGCCTTTAACTGTTCTAAGAAATAAGACTTTTCTTCTCAGTTTTAAATAGCAGTTCCACTTCATCATTTATGTGGACATAGAAAAACGTGCTCTAAAGCCAAAAACAGAGAACTGCTAAAATCAGGGATTTAGGATAATTCTTACCATATTGGCAATTGCTCTCTTTTCGATAAATATGAAGGCTTTTCCTGAACAGGATAACTCAGAATGACAAGAGGGATGGTGAGGAGTCTCTTATCATTCCAGCAAACACAGTGGTTAAAATGTTAAAAGACCCACAAAGCAAAGAAACCCTCTGCAACATGAACAAAGCTCACACCTGCACTATGGAGCTGACTTCTACAGATAATCCTCCCCCGCCAGAGACACATTGGAGACTACATCCATGGTCATGTCCTGGTTCTTTTGTACTGTTAATCACTCTTTTAGCATCTTCTTTTTCCACAGATCAAGAGCCCTTAAGTGCTGCAAAATCAGCTTTATGTCACACCTCCAGCTACCTGAATAGGCATGGATTTACTGGAGCAATGGGGATTTAAGGGAATTTCAATCAGTTCATCTACCATTACATTAGACCATGTGAATACACAGCTGTGCAGGACCCTGTTTCAAATAAGGGCTGAATTCACCTCCCCTGCCAACAATGATGCAGTGGCCACAGCATAAATTACCTGATGCTTTAATAACCAGGAGAGTAGAAAGGCTGGAACACTACCTTGTTAATAAAGGCCTTCAGATGACGGAAAAAGTCCACTAAGTTATTGCTTCCAGAGGTGAAATATTACCTACATGGGTCCCATATTAGAGATTTACAAAAATGATGCAAAATTTCTCTGGTATTGCTGTTTAATGAGACCATGAAAGCAGGGCCTTCACAGGCACAAGAAGAACTATCAATCCTCGGGCTAGCAGAGCCTCTGCCTGCCTAAATACCCTCCAGGTGTCTAGGTTTGGGACCTGGCACTGTAGTCCTGTGCTCTTTGAAGCCCTGTTGCCTCTAGCCACTGTGACTGGCCCCAGTCTCTCCAGCATAAGAGATCCCTACCTATTCTAAGTTCAGAGGATCAGTACTGATCCCCAAGATGTGTCACAATCTTAAACAAACCTAAGAAAATCAGTACCAAAAAAAGTTATTGCTTTTGTATACCTTGCGAAGCTGAACCACATCCAGACACGTCTGACTTTCAAAGGTTTTTCATTCCAATGTAACTTTTCTTAGATAGCAAACCAGAAAGCACAGATCCACTGAAATCAAAAGAATTCATCCATACCACATGCCTGCATATTTTCCCCACTTACATCAAAAAGATCTTTGGCCTTAATTCAGTCTCCTATAAGGAATCCAATTACTCTTCCTGTAGCCCACAACTTCCCTTATCATAAAATTTCCCCTCTTTCTCTACCCAGCCTGGCTCCTACTAGCTATGGCTGGGCCTCCCTGTTACAAAAACATGCTCCACTCTTTTCTATCCAGAGCCACCTCCTTGTCTTTGCGAATTCTCCCACCTTTTCTCATTTCCCCAGTACCTATGGTTTTAAGCCCAATATCTACATGCTGTCCACCTATGGAGGGATTTTCTATTCTCTAGTCCACCTATCAGTGAAGTCAGAGAAGATTTTTTTCCCCTACAGATGTCAAAGTTAAAGTTCTATTTTGTTATTCTAGGTAAGATTTGGCCACCCTTTAGATGGATCAGTTCATGGATAAGTACACAGAAACGATTCCATCTTCTTAGGGATTTAGTTAGGTCGTGTAGAAAGAACATTAGGGGTGCAAAAGCTCAGCTAGAACTCAGCCTGGCCACCACTGCAAGAGATAATAAAAAGTATTTTTACAAATATATTAACAACAAAAAGAGCACCAGGGAGAATCTCCACCCTTTATTGGATGTGAGGGGGAACATCGTTACCAAGGATGAGGAAAAGGCTGAGGTACTTAATGCCTTCTTTGCCTTGGTCTTTAATGGTCAGACCAGTTATCCTCATGGTATTCGGTCCCCTGAGCTGGAAGATAGGTATGGAGATCAGAATAATCGCCCCATAATCCAGGAAATAGTAGTGAATGGCCTGCTAAGCCAATTGGACACCCTTAAGTCTATGGGGCCGGATGAGATCCACCCAAGGGTGCTGAGGGAGCTGTCGGAGGAACTTGCCAAGCCTCCCTCCATCATTTATCAGCAGTCCTGGTTAACGGAGGAGGTCCCGGACAACTTGAGACTTGCTAATGTGACACCTGNTGCCAGCAGTGTGCCCAGGTGACCAAGAAGGCCAATGACATCCTGGCCTGTACCAGAAATGGCGTGACCAGCAGGAGTAGGGAGGTGATTGTGCCCCTATACTCAGCACTTATGAGACCGCACCTTGAGTACTGTGTCCAGTTTTGGGCACCACAGTATAAGAAGGACATTGACGTGCTGGAGCAGGTGCAGAGAAGAGCAACGAGGCTGGTGAAAGGTCTGGAGAACATGGCTTATGAAGAGAGACTGAGGGAACTGGGGTTGTTTAGTCTAGAGAAGAGAAGACTGAGAGACCTGATTGCTCCCTACAAGTACCTAAAAGGAGGTTGTAGTGAGGCTGGTGCTGGTCTCTTCTCCCAAATCACTAATGATAGGACAAGAGGAAATGGCCTCAAGTTGCATCAGGGGAGGTTTAGATTGGATATTAGGAAGAAATTCTTTACTGAGAGAGTGGTCAGGCACTGGAACAAGCTGCCCAGGGAGGTGGTAGAGTCACCGTCCCTGGAGGTGTTTAAAAAATGAGTAGATCTAGCACTTGAGGCTATGGTCTAGTGGTTAGGGAGAGGTTGGGATGAAGGTTGGACTTGATGATCTTAGAGATCCTTTCCAACCATAATGATTCTACAATTCTTAGCACAAGGTGCTCAAGATACTACTCAATAAAAGACAGTTCTACGACACAAGAATACAGACTGATGAAAACTGGGGGTTGTAGCTTTAGATATAGACAGATTTCTCACATAACTTGCAATTTCTGCCAAGATGACAGGCAGAGGTTTGACATTTTGTAAACGGGCTAAAGATCTAAAACATTTGGTTTACCTTAATTCTGAACAAGTGGTATCTCCTCAATCATTTAAAGAAATATTAGGCCTGAAAGTTAGTGGTGACTGTCCTTATGGAAACTTATTTTTTATTAAATCCAATATACAGGAAAATTCACAGCTGTTAGTGGATATTGCAGATTGGGTACACACATTCTGCATTATTTGGTGATTTTAATTGTTAAGTCTCACCTAAACAGGATTTTGCAATTAGTCTTTTATCTGTCTGATGCACTCTCGGCACAGTGTTAGGCAGGACACTGTTAGATAAAGAATGTTCAGATGTTTGTCTTAAATTAAGTAGGAGGGTGTTAATTGGCAAAATAGTCCTGATTTTGATATTAAATGTGAGTACCATGCAGCATATTTTCAAGTTTATAAGGAAACAGCACCTAAATTCTGCATGTTGTGTTTGCTTTGCAGGTCTTGAAATGAATGATGTATGTTCTTGCCAGTGTACAGATGGTCATTTATTTCCATGCCAAATTAATGATAGTTTTTTCCCTACCTTTTAACATCTGCCCTAAATTTATCTATTGTTGTGTTACACTTAGCTTTCTTAATTAGAGGAGAGAGTGAGTATAATCTGAAGGCTCAGCTGGGCTACATTTTCCAAACTACCCCATAGGGTTTGAGTCTTCTTGACTCTTGGGAAATCCAAACAGCCTGATGTTATTTTGGCAGCTCCTGTTTTCTAAGTTCCTTACTTTCTGTTTTCAACAGATAATGACTTCCTCCAGGTCTCCCATATGGACAGTAAATGAGATGCTATCATGTATGGTGGCTAAATTCTAGTTCACTCAGTTCATGGGAACATCATGACTGTTCACTTTTTTCCACATATTTTCAATGGTTTCTGGGACAGTACTTACCTCAGGATCAACTCATTAAATGGAGTTGTCAGAGATCTCTTGTGTCCATTATATTGGAAGATTTAAATCCCTTAATGTACTTATTTGATTATACAGATAATTTTTTTCCTATTTCCTGATATTCTATTTCAGTTGTTACTTTTTAAAATATAGCTTATTAATTCTCCCCATCTTTCCCTTTAGAGCATTAACTGGTACCTGCCTGATAACTTGTGTTGACTTACGGCCCCAGGCTGCTGTTAAAAGCATCCTGTGAGGACATGCTGTTTGGTTATTCATGGAGCTCTGTGTTCTGCAGACTGTTCAGTCCTGATTTTTCAGACACAGTTTCATAAGCTAAACCTACATCAGAAAGCTCACTCTTCACTGCAGCAAATGATTTCATGCAAATTATCAAGATATTCGGCAGCATTTATGAAAAATATTTAGGAAAGAGAAAAGTAACATCTTTCTATCCATCTCATAAAGCATTGCAAGGTCCACTCAGAAGTGCAATAGACTTCCTGTAAAGCCTTGACAGCAACAAATTTTGATCATACATTCCTGCCTCTATATCACAACCTTAAATGAAGAGATTTTGATCTTTGGAAAGCCAGTGCACTCTGAATTAACTTAGAGGTACTGAAAGTGTTCATTATCTGTATCAGCTTGCTGTTGCTGCTTATTATTTTATTTACATTTATTTAAAGTGCTCATCCATAGCTCTGTTACATTATTCTGCTATTTATTTTCCTTAATCAGAACATTCAGTAAATGGTGTTGCTATAGCAATACTGCAACATTTCATATGACCAAATTCTTGTCTACTGAAGTCTATGCAAAGAAATTTAGAAATAATACTATCAACAGCTAAAGTGGTCCAGGAGTTCACCTAGAAAAAAGTCACCTCTCACTTTGAGAGCCAGCTTGCACACTGGTATCAGTTAAAGGTACATGTTAAGATATAATTTAAGTTTACTATTCACCAAGATATATGATGCACTTAAATGGAGCACAATAACAGAGAATTGAAAGGGGTTTTTCAACCTTTGTGGTGCACCACAGAGGATGTTTTTCATCCCCAGGTCTTCAAGGTGGACTGGCACAGCCCGCCTAAAGGCTAGAAATAGGTCAGAGATTCTCCATTAAATGTGTAGTGACCCAAATTTCTGTGCAAGTGGTACAGTGTAACAGTCCCGGTTAGCCCAGACTAGCAAGTAATGCAGAAGTACCACTCTTTGGACTTAGGTTTCCCCATTTTCCTTGTGCTTGACCCACATAAAGCCCTTTCAGTAAAGATTTAGTATTTGAATTAAATTCACTGATCCACAGTTGTATTTCTCCTGTGTGAGTTAGTCTGACATAAAATGAAGTGGCGAATTAGGCCCTAAGGGCTTTAGGAATGATGGGGCCTTTCGCAGGCCTTTCGGTTTGGGATGAGCTTTTGCCCACAGCGAATACATAAAATAACTAGCAAACTCTTTTACTTTGAATATCAGTTACAAGACCAAGGAGTCTTCATTACTCTACTGGCTGGGGATTGAAAGTTCCAAAATTAGAAAAGCTACTCAAGGAATAAAAAAATAAAAATCTCTGCATGCTATAATTGAACTAGTTATGAAAAGAGCTGTGAAGAGACTGCACAAGTGAGGCAGTGAATGTACTACTCAACAGAACAGCAGCAGCAAGAGGAATAGACACTGCAAGCCATTTCTAGGCCAATGAGGCACAGAGGGGGATAGCAGGCCAAATAATGAGAACAAAAGAGAATTAGAAGTGCTTTACCAAAAGATTAACTTCAAATGCTTATAATAGTTACACAAATACTTCAGTTCAGTAGTTCAGTCTTAAAATAACACAGATTAATCATACTTTAATTTGAGATCACATGTTCTTTTATAAAGTTTGTGGGTGTTTTTAAAATAAATTTATCTTAATGCAGAGTTTCATATTAGATCTTTTTACCTGTGTCCATTTCTTCTAGTCACAGAAGCTTTACCTCCTTTCACTCCCATGTAAGTCATTAGTCCTCTGTAATTATTCAGGGATGAGGGCAGTGAAGAAGAAGGAATGATGCAAACCTTTTAATCCATGCTGTGCCTGTTGAAAAAACAAAAATAAAATTAGTCCAAATAGAGAAAAAGTACAGCAACATACACATCAGAGGCAGATGATGACAGTCCCGTCACACAGATTTCACATCCTGTTCATAATTCAGACAATACAGGCCTCCTCCTCAGCTGGTTTTACTGACAGAGCATTCTGGAAGTTGTTCCAACAGTTTGGGATCTGGTAGTATCTTTTATTGAAACCGAAAAAAAATGTATATGGTGTCTCTGTGCTCCCTTAACCTTGTTATCATTAATTATTGTGCTGGAAATCAAAATATCATCTCTTTTCTTGGATTAATTTCATAGAGATATCTAAAGCTGGGTGATGTGCATGTTCTTCTGCCAAGCTACTTGGCTCAGGCTAGAGTAACTCTGCTGCAGAGCAGCAGTCTGTCACTCAACCCTCCTACTCCATCCCAGCTGAGTATTTTCTTCTGTGCAATAGTTTGCTTTTTCATTTGCATCACCTATTTGCTATTCTCTGTGGTTGGCTTAAAAGGCAAGAACACATTAATCAAGTCATTTTCTATAATAAAAGTCCCAAAACATGTTCTTTCCTAGGTTTTAATTCCATTACTAGTGAGTCTACATGCAACATCCAGCGCACACACTCTGCTTAGCAATGAGGGCACTTGCAGCAGGGTGTCACCAATTTTAAAACCATTTTTGGATCACCTCTATCTGCCAACCTGTGTGAGGCAGTGAGTCCATGCCACAACTATAGTGATTTTTCCTTTTGCTTCTCTGCATCCTAGAAGCTGTGATGAAAACTTTACTGATGATGTACAGGATATATAGCAACATATACTGGAACAAGCTGGGACTTAACATTCCGTTTCTCTTCAGGATTTTAGTATATAAAACCAAATTTCATTAGTACTGGATCCCCTGACACAGACTCCACATAACGTGCTTCTCCTACACATTGTAAGTATTTATAATGCACAAGCAGTGCGGCATCTGAGCACCACACAACTGGCATATGGAATAAATCTTTTGTAAAATATGAGATCAGCAATCAGCACGGAAAAATAAATGCATTCTGAAGCATAACTGTAAAGTCCATCCCACAGAGAACACATTAATAGATCAGTATGCATACAAATACCCCATTATGGTGGATCTACAGTCTTACAGTCTTATTAAATAGCTATCTTTCTTCCTATCAGTTGAATCAATCCCTCTTTCCTTTTTCTGAAACAAAGTATTCCATATTCCCTATAGTTGGCACTCAGCCTAATTTTATGTAAATCTGACAGGCAAAATAACTTAATTTTCACTATACACTGTATTCAAACAAGGCTTTGGGCTATATTTGGAATAGCGACCCTCCCCCATGCCCATTCATTCATTAATCTGTTTTCCATAAATCTTGTTGCATAAATAATGCAAGTTCATTACAAAGATAACTAATAATGAATCCAGCTCAAAACTATGAATAAACTATGCTCTGGAGTTTTTCCAGTCTCCGAAGAATATCAGTTTTGTCCAAGAAATGGTTGAAGAACCAACCATTTTGATCTGACACAACAGAAAATTAAAATTGCAATAGGAAATTTCTAAAATCAATATAATGGACAGCTTCTGCTAGATGCATATAAAATCCCTGAGTTAAAAAACCGTGTCTCACTGAAGCACTCAGAGACAGGGGATAGTTGGAGGCCCAGCATGTGCTTGCTGTAGTACTCTGTTGAAATGCAGCTTTTATTAAGCCGCATATCTTATGGAAAGTTCCATCATAGAATTTACTTTTTCTTTGTCCTAACTCTGTTTACCAGAAGAACATATGATCAAATTTCATATTCCAGGTAGGGGAATAGAGAAAGCACTACGTGTCCCTTTACTAGTATCAAATGAAGCTTTGTAGTTCAAAGATATTTTTCAAAATTTAGTGAAAAAGTGCAGATGAAAAACTACTTGTAGAAGGCTTATTTGTCTGTTTATGTGAAAAACGCTTAGCTTTGGGGATGCCTAAGTTATCTTGCAATGAAAAAAAAAAAATGATTTTGAGAGTTGCATTAGCAAGTAACAAGCATGAAGTTTGCAACTCTGTCTCAAAAGTTTTTCCTTTCAGAATTAAATAATTACAGAACTTGCATACGGTTTATTCTGAACTACTACAGTTAATAAGAGATTCTAGTATTAGTATTCACAGACATCAAACAAAAAACTGGCTGAAGATGGCATATTTCCCTTCTAACATGAAAATTGTTGTGCGAAACTGTACACAGTTCAAACAACTTCAAAAATAATGTTTAATATTTAAAGAAAAGTACTAGTCAAGGGTTCCATAACTTCAGTAGATTTTATCATGTATTATTTACCTATTGGAGACTCTGAAACCTGCTCTATAACAAATATGTAAAGATGGGTGCTGAAGTGGCCCTTCTAGCTCTGTGAGAACTCCTGAAATGGGTGTTTTGAGTTTATGATATCTTCATAGATTAGCAAAGAAAATATTTGATGGCATTATTATGTTATTTATTCAATTAGATTTAATTTTTTTCAGTCACACCAGAGCAAGTTAGGTACTTCTGAAATGAAGTCTAAAGAACAGAGAGGAAAGAAAAAATGGTGTCTCCTCAAAGCCCAGGTATGTTATGACTCTCCACCCTGCATGGTCATTGCTCTTGCAGGCTGAAACAGAAGCCTATCTATTATACTGCATCAGCTGGACAACTTTTGGTGCTAAAAACTCAAAATAAGTGGAATTAAAGTTGATTTTAAACCTGCATGCATAACTGCCCAATGAAAGAGCACTATATTTTAGAGGGAACAGAATACAACAGAATTTCCAAACCCTCTGGGCAGAGTTGGCATAAAGAAAAATCAAACAGAACAGGGGTACACATTGTCAAGTGTGCAGCACAACAACAACAAAGTTTCAACTTTCCTGCGTGGCCTTACGAACGTACATCCTGCACACGTTTTCTATGATGGAGTCTCCATGCTCCATGAGCCAAAAAACCCATCTGAAATAAACAGTCTTATTTTTCTGCTCTGTCCCTAGCTGCTTTGCTCCCGGAGCCCTGCAGGACAGATCTGTATGGCAGGTCCCAAGAGCAGCGGCCGCAGATGCCTCGCACACACCTCCTGGACAGGGCAGCCCCTGCCAGCCCTGGTGGTGCTGCTGTCCCCAGGGCAGAAGGCAGTGGCATACCCTGAACACATGCTGCAGTTTTTCTGCTGTTGAAGCATTCCTGAGCAGCTGGTTTTAGCTACCATAGTAGCATGAGGGATACTGCAAACAGCAAATCTATCACAACACTAAGGTACGATAATCCCACCTGACTTGAAATGCTATACTTCATCTGAAGGAGAATCAGCAACAGACGTTTTGCTTGCAACTAATCTTCAGCACAGCTTCAATATGCAATATGAAGTGACAAGACAGGAATTTGCTATTCTTAAAATTATTCAGAAAATACCAAATAAAGACTAACTTTAAAGACTTTGTTATTTGTTCACGGTCATCCTATAAGCAGAAAGATTTATTCCGATTCTATTCATTGAGTAAACAGCTGTGATTAATTTTTCAGTCATCAGTGTCTTTTGCACGAAACGACATTTAAAGAGCATGTGCAGTGAACATTTTGTGAGTTGCATTTTATTTGGCCAGGAAGTTGGACAAGAGGAAGATGACCTTGCCTGTCACAATTTCTTTATGAGACCATCTTCTCAATGATCTACGACTCCACCAAGTAGAATTATGGTTTCAATGGTGCCCTTCAAACATGGGTCAAGTAACGTTATAAACATACATTCTTCCCTGTCAATCATTTAACTGATGCCATGGTTTGCAGAGCCACTACTGTTACTTCCAAATTTGATTTGCATGTTTTCAGCAAGAGGTGCCTATGCCTGTATATGGTAAGTAGCTGCACCTGCCTTCAATTTGCTTCACTACGTCTAATTTCCTATGCGAGCAGTTCAAATACTATAAGATGGTAATCAAAGACTAGCAAGATTTCAGTAGCAAAGGTAAGGACCAAATTACTCTCTACTTTCAACCTGTGTTTCCCTGGACTTGTCCAATTTCTTCACTAAAACTGAGAAATCAAGACTCGGCTCCACTAAATATAGTTGTTGTCTGTTCACTAGGAAGCTGCAGGGTAGAAAAATGTTTTATCAAGAAGTGATGATTTATTCTGGCAACTCTGAGTTTTATGATCATTGTCTTAAAATTGACAGAGAATTTACTCTAACTTACAATTACAGGGAAGCTATGGTTTATATATTCTTTGCAAACCCCAGAAAATAAGTCTGCTGTTTTGTTTTTAAACATTTTTTTTTTTGAGACCTAGTGTGTTTGTGGTTGAAAACAAACATAAGAGAAAGAAAGCTTCAGTATCTCTTGTCCAGTTCATGTCCAGTACTTGATTCAATCACTATTGTCCGGTTGGTGTTACATGTTTGAGTCCCAGTTGGAAGCAATTTCAACCATCAGGACAAACACATCACAACACAATCCATGCTGGTACATTAAGCTTGGTCTTCTGAAGGCAAAAATTTACTTATTTCCATTGCTTTCAGTTGCGATCTCTGAAATCACACAAGTAATATTTGATTTCACAAAATGTGAAATATTCTCTTTTTTTGCTAAGAAGAAAATTGTACTTATCATTTGACACAAGAAGATTATTCCAATGGAAACAGAAAATTCAATAGAGCATGAATACATAGAAATTGTCATCCCCTCAAGATGTTTTGCAGTTGGATCTATGAATTGCTATATAAATCATATGCTGTTTCATGCAAAAGAAATTTCACTCTGAAATAATCTAAAAGATAAACAGAATGTATGAGGAAGTAAAGTAAATATATAAATAACTAGTAACATGCACAGTCCGTAGAGTGCCAAATATAATTTCCTATTATTTTATATTAATATATTATCCTCTTGGTTTACATTATAGCAGTACCTTATACTACACTTGCACAATTTTCATGATGTATTTAAGCAGATCTGAGCACTCATTTATCAAATACTTAATTCTGTCATTCCATCACAAAAAAAAGACAGCGAAGGGTAACAACATATTTCAGTGCTACTGAAAATTAGGTTAAATGTTGTTACATCAGACAGGAAATGATACAATTTGGAGAAATTAAATTAGATAAATTATCTAATATGATCAGAGATAATACCTCATAAAAAATGTACCAGTTTTAATATACAAGCCTTCTGAAAAATGCAGGAGTGCAAAGAAGAGAGGGAACATTTAGTACAAGTTTGTCACTGGAATATAAAATGTCTTATTTGTTGTAATTACTTGATTAATTTTTCTTCATACCATTTAGATGTAATTGGGCTTAATAGTCACCATGTGATAGCAGAAAAGTGATAGAGTAAAAAAGTACTCTACTGTCTGAATAAGCATATCTACTTTTCAAGACCATGCTACCATTTTCAGGACTGCACTAGCCATTTGTTACCCTCAAGCTGGAATGCAATATGCAATGTTTCTCCCTTCGAACATCTCCTTGTCTCACATAATATCACTTCCAAACTTACAGCTAAAGCCATTTCCAGAATATGGTCTCTAATGCAACTTCAGTGCTTACAAATGGACTCTCCTAGCAACTAATTCTTTAAAGACACATAATGCATGCTTGAACAGCATTATCATCTAAGGGGCCTCATGAGTCGTCCAAGTTAAAAGAGCAGAGAGAGAAAAACCACTTGTTAAGTAAAATCAGAATAGCAGAATAAATTTACTACACCCTAAACTAAGCCTTCTACTGGTAATATAATTATTTTGCTAATTTCTAAGAACTGCACAATAGCAGAAAATATTGCTGAGAAAATATTTTTGATTTGACAAATTTATTAATTCCACCATGACAGAAAGTCAGTATCTAAGACAAAGTTAAAAGAGAGACTGTGCTTCAGTACCAGGGCAAGCTAAAATGGGAATGGAGAGCCCACTGAGCCATTAGTATCTAGAAACTGGTCCTAACCTTGTATCCATAGAAATAATCCCCCCTAGTGATTGCTTGATAAGCCTCCAAAAAATTGTTTGCTGGTTTTCATACAATAAACATGACCACAAACTGACACCAGTAACTATCTTTTTATTTTGGTAACAAAAGCAAACCTTGCAAACTCTAGCCAGCAAAGTGCATTTTAACATTCTAAGCACTTGGGCTGTGGTATTATCAAGTCACTGACAGTGATTTCACTGTCAATAATACAACACACATCACACGTGATTTACATGAACATTTTCATAACAAAGTAGTTGTTAGTCAAGAAAACATTTGTTCCCATGAGATACAAATTTAGCTCTTTCATATTCATACTAAAACCCAGCTATCAATGTCTCAAAAAGAGTTATGAAGGAATGAGTATCGAATGTTTTACTTCAGGAACTGGTCTCTAAATGTTTTACCCAGGCACTGCCAGTCAGAACAGAGCAAACCTGCAATGGGCCGTCTGGTGAATGCAGGCTCCACTTCACTTGGGCAGCACTACTCATGCTACAACAGCAAAAAAAGAGTAAGATGCATTTCAGGGACTGGCCCAAACAATGGTGGTTCAGGCTTTTGTTTCTAATTAAATCTTAATAAAAATATATTGATATTGCTATATTAGCAATTTCTTTTGTCCTACTGTTTTCTCAAATGTCAGCTGCTTGAAAGAGACAACCTTTACACATTATCAGCTCTTTCAACAAATTAGAAAAACAAATATGAACATAGTATACCATATTACTATATAATGAAAAATTGATTATAAGCAAAGAATTGCATACTGTGCTAGTGTTGTAAATTACTTCCTCTGTGGCTTTTACAACATTGCCTATGAACATAATTGAATGTCACTAGTTTATGTTTGCAAATACAATCCCAACAACATTGCACCTGGGAGCGTGTATGCACAGTCATCTGTTATGGAGAAGGATCTAAACATATGGCCTGTTGACTGGGGTCTGGCCCCAAAGCTATCACAAAACCCTCCAGCCAGTTTTCTGCCAGACTAACCCATCACAATAATTCAGCTCTATCAAAGAGGAGCTTCCAAACAACGACTGAGAAAGTGTACAGCATTTGAAATAGTCACTTCAGATCTAAGCACTGAACATCTGAGAAAGCAAAGGTCAGAGGCACACCTCTTGCTGAGAGAAAACTACATTGGGTCCAATCCTACATTTTTATTCATCTGACTAGGCTGGCCTGTTAAGGTGCAGGCTTTATTTTCTCCTTCAGTTTTCCAATAACACCCTTCTAGAGCAAAGCTTTAACAGTGAGCTTATCTGTAGCATCTGTATGTTCAAAGTTAAGCTGGTTCTTTAAACATAGTTGGACATCATGTGCATGGTTCCCATCAGCTGTTAGCAGGAAAATGAGTTTTGGACAAGTCTTATGTGGCTCATAAATGCAATGCACATGCTATCACTTACACAGGCAAAACATGCTTCTTTTCCTTGTTTCTGCATGTGTTTTTCTGAATTGAATAGTAATTAAAAAAAAAAAAAAACAAACCAGAAATAAAACCTTATGTTTCTACATGTGAAAATGAGCAAATGTGCCTGGGAATTCAAATAGGATAAGATAATTAAACTTTAAATAAATATCCTTGGAAAGAATATTTTCCACTCCTAAACACAGGAGTTTGATGTATTTGAAATGAGATACAGCTTTTGACAATCACTGAAGCTTACTGCGGGGTTCCAGACCTTAAAAATAAAGGTCTACATGTACATTTTTCAGAAGAAATGACAATCAGACTAAGAACTAAGCACCTGTTGGCAATGCCAGAATCTATAAATTAGGGCAGTATCTGTTGGTGTCTGTTATTACATTTGAATTTGAAACATCTACCCAAAGTAAATTGCAGCATTTGGGCTGCTTCCTTTGTCATACCTTCCAGTAAAAGCTGCCTTAGTTTGATCCTGAAATGCTTTTAAATTGATAACTGTAAGTGAATGTGCGCAATAGCCATGCTCAAGCAATTTTACTTTGTATAAAATAAAATAGTCAAAACTTGGTGCTGTAAGTGATAGCCTGCTGTTAGAACATATTGAAAAGAGAAAGACGTTCTTTCTAATGAACCCTTCAAGTAAAATGTTCTGGAGGACAAAAATATTCAAGTTACTAGCTGACCTTTAGAGTCATATAGGAGAGGATGTGCATAATGCATTGTTCTGTCGGATGTGCATTACTTATTATAAAATAATAGAGGCTTCAATACTTTGCATGTGACCATTAGAAAGATCAGAACATAACCCAGCCTTAGTAATATAATTGAGGGCTGCAAAATATCTCTAATGATTAATATACCAGATATTATGCAATGCTCCTACAAGGTAATTTTGTCCTGACACAGAATAATGGTTGCTACAGTACTTCTGCAGCTTAAGACGCATTAGGCCTCCAGGCTTCCACAGCCTATCGTAAAGCTGAGCACAGGTGTAGAAATTTCTCATTAACATCAGAGTATCTTTAACATCTGTTTATATTAAGACAACAAAAAGTTTAAATACTTGTCTACTTATAACTGCACAATTTTCTCTGCAGTGTGCAAGAGGAAGAGTCTTCAAAGCTAAATACAAACACCCTCATTCATATAGTGCTGCTCACACACAGCCAAGGCTCTGACCTTGCACAAGTGGGGAACAAGCACAAGGTTTTTCCCCCCTTATTACATCCCTAGGAAAGGACTGGAACAATCCAATGGTTTATAACATCTCTAAGTCTACTTCAGCTTAGGCAGGGGCAGCTTACTGGTAGAGACAAGCTACAAGAGACTACTACTTTAGAATAGCTGGGGAGCGGGAGCATAATCCCCCATCTCCCCCTCTCCCTTCCCCTGGGAGCAGCTCGCCCATGACATCACTCCCACCTCTTTGGCTCCTGCCACCAATCTTACTATATCCACAATATAGTGATGGGAATGAAGAAAATAAAGGGCTAATGTAAAATAACTGCAGGTAGAGACGTAGAAATGTCTTCTCTTTTTTGTTATGACAATTTGAGAAGCAACACTAAAAACTGGTGTCCAAATCTGTCACCCAGCTGAATGTTTTTTTGTGGTTTGTTTTGACATAGAATGAATTCTTGCATTTCATATAGAACAGCTCTTAGTGAACAGCAGTTTCATACTTGTTCCACGGTTTGAGTATTTTTTTTCTGGGGTGCCATATTAGGCTATCATTACTTTGCAATTTGCATGTTAGGTATTTGGAGGGCGTACATGGCAATCTGCTTGGAGCGGCTGGAAAGGATGGCAATGTTTATGAAGGTAATGGTGTGGGACAATTCAGAACAACCAAAACCACATAATATCAATAAAATTTGAGCTGATATTCCTTGAAACCAAGATTAAAGGTCATTTCAAGTGATAAAATGGATTTTATTTACAAGCACCCAAAATTGGGAGAACAACTGAAAATGGGGATTGTTTTTTGCACCCATATACCATAAGTATGATAATTAATGTTGTATTATATGACAGCACTCTGCTTCCAGCTAGCAGGAACAAGGTTATTATGACTTCAGAAGTCATGTGTATAACATCTACTCCTGCATTTGCAGAAATAAAATCTGAAAGAAAAGGCAGCTGCTATTTGTGCAAACACAGGAGCTTGAAGAAACCAAAGCAAATTTTCTTACTAAAGTGTACAGCAACACAAGACAGAGAAAAGAGGAGCATCATGAGAAAGGAGTTGAGAACAGATACCTTCAGAAGGTTGTGAGAACTGAAAAAATCCTGAAAACAGAAAAGAGACAAGTAATAACCAAGACATTAACTTGATAACTAAGAGATTTAAATAAAACAAATCTTACAAATTCAAATTGCCCACTTAACCCTTCATTCCTAAAGCCATATTTTGTTTTCATCAGCAGACAGATGTTTCTTTGCACACCTTGATTCACAACGGAAACAGTAAAGCTGATGTGAGCTAAGCTAGTTTTCTCTAGAAACCCATTGTTTAGAATATAACTCCATTTTTTTAATTTCTCCACTCCCAAACTTTGATATTAGCTAGCAGGCATGAACATCAGATAACAAGATGTAAAGACCAAAAGGACAATGTGTTTCATAAGACCACACAAACATCATTAATAAGAGGTACATTTAGTAAGTCCCACTTCTTCTTTCAAAGAAGAAAGAACTGCAAAGCCAAACCAAAGAACTGCAAAAGTTGCCATGGTAGAAATCAGAAACTTAACAATATGTTGCTAATATAAGAAAATATTATTAGGAAAAAAAAAAAGTTCTGATCTTTCAAGCTCCCTTCCAATCCCTAACATTCTGTGATTCTGTGATTTTGAAAAATTTTACAAAATTACTTGAGCAGTCATGTTTGTTTTTTTTATTTATTTTGAAAATCAGTGGAGTGCAAAGAAATGTTTCAAAAAGAATGAGCAAGCTTTTTTTTTTTTAAATATAAAAATCTCTGTGCTCAGTCTTCAGAGTCATATGGCCCAAGTAATCAGAAGCAGAGAAAGAGAGTAGCCTTCCTTACCCCAGCACTTCATGGCTGGAGCAGCAGCACTTTGTAGCAGATATTCCAATAGTTGGATTAGACCTATAGTTCTAAATACATTGCCTCTTGGGTATGCTTGGGGAACAGCATTTACAGATTTGGAACTGAAGAGAAAAAAATTATATCGAAAAGCAAAAAAATAGAAAAAAAACAAACAACCCTCCTATGATTTTATCTTTTTCTGGAACAAATTAAGAATAAACTAAATATTGCAGTGTGGGGACAAAATGGTCAAAGAGCTTAAGAGGCAGCTGACACATTAGGGTTTCACTATCTCGGTTCTACAAAATGATCTCACTGAATTTCTTATGGAAGTAGCCTCTGATTAACATTGTAACCAGGTCTAATGGAGATTATTTATATTGAAATTGTAAAAGTGTCAGTTCAAGAAAAATAGAAAGATATCAAATAAACTTCACTCATTTTCTTCCTGGCTGATGGGAAAGTGTGCTTAAACTCTAGCATATTAAATTAAAGTCCATTTAGGGAACTTTCATACATCACCTTTCTTCCTTGTTTTTATTTTTCACTTGCAGACTTTATTCACCTTTCCCTTTTTCTTCGTACTACAGGGTGGAAGGAGTCTTTCAACTTCACCCTTTCATGGAATTAAATCACCCAAAGAGGCAGCAACACATTTACAGACAGAAGTGAAAGGAAAATGTGCAATATGTGAACCAACAAGGATTAAAAAAATGAAGATAAATACAATGAGGAGACTTCTGCTTTTATTGAAGCCACCTGTGGGAAGCAGAAATAGCTTGAGGACATTTTGCATAGGTCTACTTTTATGTGCTTCTAATATGGACATTGAGCGATTATATCACATTTGGCATTTTTTTCATTATCTACAATTCACAATGCCACAACTGCTTCTTTTTCCTTTACTTAGATTTATAAATAAAGATTAGAAACTTGCAAAATTTAGCATACTAGTAAATTAAACTTTAAAGGTGCATTTTAAAGTACTGTTTCCTTGCATAGCTAATACAGAAGATGTTATTAGCATTTGCTTTTCAAGCTTCCAATTGTGACCACATAAACAGCAGCTATAGTGTGCTCCCTTCTTTCATTAGCTTATTCATACCACTTTCCCTGTGAAAAAGATGCTGCACCTCTATTTCTCAAAGTAAATATTTTATGGTATTGGACTCCTAAATTCATCTCCAGTATTGATTACAAGATGTATTACATTTAAGTTCTGTACGCATGGAATAAAACCAAAGATCTCATACTTAAAGTACCAGAGAAAGTTTAAAACCAACATATCATGTCCTGTCTTTGTGACAGGGTTTTATGCACTGGAATACACTGATAATACACATTAGTTTTCTAAGAATTTTACTGGGCAACCTGTACTGACTAATCCGTTTGGATATACCTGTTGTCTTCAGCTTACACCTTGCCAAAAAAAGATCACAATGGAAAAGCCTGGAGACTGTAAGATAATATATTTACATATGCATTTATGTCTGAAGTAAGAGAATTTTGCAAATAAATCACATCAGTAAATCTCGGACTACAGTTGTCATTGTCATCCCATGGCAAAAACCGCTGTAGTCACTTCACAGAAGAGAGCTTAACCATGATATTATTTTCAGTCATAACAACTGACAGAGCTGACTTTTATTTTATGCTGTCAATGTGCAATTTCCTAAGCAGCGATGCTAAAGAATATATGGAGAGAAAAAAAGGAACCCTGAGACTAGGTCATGCTTATAGGGTGAGAGACTGGGTCTTGATAAGCAGGGGCATAAGGTGATGATAAATAACTATCAGAATGCAATGATACTTTAGCTTATGCTTGGCAAATGCAGTCCTTAGACACACAACCAGACAAATACAGAAGCTCCCAAACATCACCAAGTCACGTATCACCTTCTAATAAAATGAGTATTTGTGTTATCACATTTGTTTCTCATTACACACTTTAGATCTTACACAGTTCCAAAGAACTGTTCCTAGACTTCATAGTCAAATATGTGCCAGAGAAGTTTAACATAACTAGGGCTTGCCAAAAGCCAAGATTTTTGCTTCAACTAAAAAAAAATATAAATGATAAAGAAAGAAAAAAATAAAAAAAAATAAGAAAAGTTAAGACTGCAATATTTAGAAGCAAATAGACAACAAAAAACAGAAACCAAAGATAGAGAAAGGTAACTGAAGACAGACCAAATAGCTCATTAGCTGGACCACTCAACATTTTACTGGATCCAATTAGGCAGCTAATCCCTATGCTGCTGTTTTATCTTTCTTATTTCTAGACTAGAGAAACTCTCCCAGTGGAAACATCAGGTAAACAAGCATGTACTAAAATTTTAAGTTATGGTTTTGATGAATCAGTATTTTCAGAAAAAATGTTTCATCAGAAAGCTCCCACTTTAGTCTAGATATATCTGATTTTTAAAACACATGAGGAATTTAGACAGTGAACTAGTGCAAATACAATTCTAAAGGCATTATTATTATTTATGTCTCTTTTATCATTTCTATTACCAAAAAAAAATACTTAAATGTATCAGAAAGGCATTAAGGTGTTGTGTTGAACTATTTTCAGTAGATTGCCTTATTTATCTAGGCTAAACTTGATATTCCTGCTAACTCATACCTAGGTTATTGCTGAATATGAGCCAGAGTTCACTGTATTTAGGTGTCTACAAATTTAAATCAAGATAAGTATAAAACATTAATTATTTTACTACTTTAGAAATGTAGATATGCCAGATCTGCAAATGATGTGTACATGTATAATGACGAGAGGGTTCCCCACACTAAAAGGCTTGCAGTATAACAAAATCAGTGGTCATGAGAGTTTACAATCTAACTTGAACAGCATATGTGCACACTGCACCACCTAATATCATGTTCTAATTTACAGTAGGAATTAATGAACAAAAGAGAAAGCTAAAATTTTTAGTGAAAATTAATAGTGAAATATGACAGGGCAAAATCACTATTCAAATAATGCCGAAGTATAAAAGAGCAATTTAGCTAATTTGAAGACTTGGGCTATTTCAAAAGCACTAGTTTTCAGTGGTGTCTTTACTACTCCTTAGCAGATGGCTAAGACTGTATTAGAGCTCCAGAACATTAGACTCAAGGTCACGGGCCCAAAACACACCAAATGTTTTTATTTACTAATTTCCAGTCTCTGCCACACTATTGCCATAGTGGAGATATTAAGTCATCATTGACGTAGTCACAGGCAGATGAAACTTTAGAAATTAACTGCCATGTACTTTAGCCACCACAGTATCTCTGCTCTTTGGCAAGTATGACACTGCTGTTACAAGAATTGAACTTTACTGAGCAGGTATTTGAGGATAACAGGTGATACCAGGTACTTATCTTCTAATCACAGAGTAAAGAAGGGAAGAGTGCAAATTCCACTTAAAGTCTGCCTCTATTGCTTTATTTCTTCAGGAATTACATGAAGCAACAAACTCCATAGTCCCGCTTGAACAAATGTTACCACATCAGAACAAACACTGTAATATTACAAAGTTAGCTGTAACACTGCTAGAAGCATTAAGAAAATATGCTTTTACCTAAGCATTTGAAGACAAATAATGATATTACCTCTTGAAACCACATGTGCAGCTTTGGGTTTCTCTGAGTTTCTACACGTTAATCTCTTTTTACCTGCAGGCTGCTCAAATGTCCCAGCTCTTCAGCACATTGCATTCATCTCCTCACGTGCGCTGCTTTTTAGTTTTGTCCAAATCCATTGAACCACAAAGACTCCTCAGATGTTCTGATCACTTACAACAACTTCCACTACTCAAATCTCATGGACTGTACTGCCAAATCATCAAATTATGGGACAAAACTATGTTAGCCCACTGAGTTTATCGGAGATGTAACAATATGTTTCAAGAATTAGTGAATAGCAGAAGCAGAGTGGTTTGCAAGTCTTGTAACACTGTGTGTGTTTTAAGAGAAAGTCTATCTGCAAGTTTTGGACAGAATGACAGGAAAGAGATTTTTTTAAAAGCAAGACATTTAAAAGTTTTTTTAAAGAAATATCATAACTCTCACTTTACTGGAAAACTTATTTGTTCAGCCCTCTTCAGAGCATCACCAACAACAGTTTAGAAAAGACTGAGTGAAATGCAGACTTTGTGAAGCACATGATGTACATGAATTTAGCTCCACTGATACTCTCATCGTAGAGAGATCAGTCGCATTTACTACTTATGAAATTGGTCTGATGAATTAAATTACTGAAGGAAGTCTGGTTTTAATTCTTAGAACTACTACTTCTTTCAATTTAAATTGATTAATAAAAGTTACAGCATTTCAGAGGAACAGCATATAAATTAACCATAACTGAAGCCTTAGCCTATGGCAATAAGATACAAAGCTCTCCTTTATGTCAGCTCGGATGCAGCTTTCAAGCATGTTCTAAAGGTACTTCTTCTGGATAAACATTCTACTTTATAGATATAAATTACAGTTTATTACCAGCTGTTTAAAATATCTATGATTTGGTAAGATGAATCTTGCTAACCCCCAGCTGTCTCCCATTTACTTGAATTGGAAAAACACTGGGTAAATTGCTGCCCATGGAGCACAAACATAAGCAACTGAAGTAGCCATAATTTGTTGGAGTTTTAGATCATCCTAATTTAGATATTTTTCAAAAGACATAATGTAAAGTATACTCTACTTAATCGCCACCCTGATAAATAGCTCTATTGGGAAGATAATATAGTTAGTAGAAGGTTAAATTAAAAGCAAATTGCAAAAGCCATTCTGCATCCATGACATAACCAATGCATTTGGAATGAAGTTGTTTGATGGGCTGATCATAGAAGTTCACAGTGAACTACCACTATATCTGCACATCTGTTTATTATCTTCAGGGGAGTTTCTCATGCTCTTCAAAGACATAATTAAAGAAAAACTGCGGCGGGAGATCAATGG
>VYZX01030211.1:0-13860 GCA_013401335.1 Brachypteracias leptosomus
TATTTGCTTCCTGTCATACAGGAATACTCTGCTTGGTTGGTTTTCTCAACTGGGATAGAGAGGCCTGAGGGCACTTCTTGAATGTGCAAGAGACTTTTTCAAGCAGCTACATGTCACATTTAATGAGAGCAAACAGTTAACATTTAGGTGGTGTTTTGCCTCTCCAAAGCACTACTTTACTGCTTTTTTTATGAAGTGTTCCTTAAGAGCTTTCAAAAAATTTGTATTTCATTAAATGTGTATTATAGATGGGAAGCAGAAATGTATGTCAGTGGGATACCGGCCGAGCTTGCCCTGAGACAGGAATACAACCTAATTTAGGGCACTTTGGGAGAAAGGTTCAGATGTTTGCCACCATGAGATTCTTGTGCTATCTCTGGGGGTGGAGACCCACCGAGCTGGCCTGCTAAATGTCTGAAGGAGGGAGTCTTGTGAAGATAAGATGGGCCTGTTTCAGCTAAACCAACAAAAGCAAAGAGCTCTAACATACATCTTGAAGGCCATAGTGTCCAAGCGAAGACCTTTGCCTCATTAATTGCAAAATTAATATTAAAGTTTACACCCCTAAGTAAGGTAATGAGCCTAACGGAGTACATGCTAAACATGTATGATGATGTTACTCAACTCTCCACCCAAGTCATGCTAAATGTCACCTAGAAGGCAGGGACAGACAGGATCAGGATATAAATATCATGAGGGAAACACCCCTCTGTGCAGTGTGAGCAGGGGGGTAGAAGACTGAAAGTCTAGCAGAGATGGTTGATGGGCTCCTCCACTCAAGACAGGGATGCCTTCTTGGTAAGAATTGTGCCTTCAATATATACAGTGTACATTTTCTTAGCATTACTATTATTTATTAGTGCTATTACAAAGACTTGCACCTCCAACTTCATCGTATGTTACCCAGGAATTATTAACTTGAGCTCGATTTTCCTTTCTGCAGTCAGTGCATTTATCAACAGCGATTCTGAACATACTGTATCTGTCACTTTAATAAATCAAACCTGTCTATTTTAACTTTTAAACAGTCTCACTGCAAGCCCTTAGCCAGGCTCTGAGACAGAATTCTCAGACATACTTTTGACTTTTTGAAACTGCTCCGTGCAAGCCCTTGGGCTCTGGCAGGCAAACATCACACTCTCACCCTTAACACAATAAAGTCTACAGAGAACTTTAGTATCTCCCCTCTCTTGACAAACCAGTGATATAATTTCAAGTGAGATACAGCAATTCTCATCTGAAACTGCCAGCAAACAGTGTCTTTCAGATGCTCCAAGTCCACAACCCTCTATTGCAACACACCTATGACTGATGAAGAAAGCAGGCAGCATTTGGATTGAAATTAAGAAGTTATTAAATAATAAAGGAGCTAAATTATAAATTAAGACAACATTTGTAATCTGTGGTCAGCCAGTTATCTCTGTTTTCCAGCACCACTCTACTTATTCCTGTGGGCAGATGGTACAACCACACTCCCTGCGAACAATTTTCACTAGCTATAGACTCTAGCAAAGGAATTGTTTTGGACTAGCCTCTTGATTTATCTCTTTGTCAGAGCAGCTTATCTCAAAGAACTTGATAGCTTGCATACCTTGTTCTTAATTACACACAGCAAGTCTGGAAGCTGCACTGTGGCAGTGAAGCTTTGCAGAGGTGGTTTGCTAACTTGTCTTCACCTCAGCTCTAAAATCAAGATGCTTTAAAAATATTTTTTATTCTACAGAGCCTGGATTTTACAGATTTATGGTGGAAATCAAGACACAACAAAGGTTCAAGTTCCTAATCATTACCTTAGACCACTGGAGGTCTACCTACAAGCTACCCTAGGAGGACAACATGGAATTAGGAACAGGGACACCCAGGAGGCAGAAGCCAGTGCAGCCTCTGGCACTGCTGCTTGCCTAGAAGTGAGAAGGAAGATGCAAGGCAGGAGGGGAGAAATTTGGGGCACAGGACACTTCTGTAAGAGCATCTTAGAGGGACTGTTCTCATCCAGCACAACACAGAGCAGCAGTGACACTGCAGGGTGAGAACAGCCAGGTCAGGGCCCTGCCGAGAAGCAGGGGAAGGAAAAAAGACTTAAATACAATCTTTTCTTGTTCTCCATCATCCTCACTTCAACAGCAAGAGGGCTAGTCTTGATATCCAGCCTCTTTTAAATGTAATTACTTTAAGATGTCTTCTTTTACAGATCAAATTATCTTTCTAAAGAACAGCAGGTGCAGCGAGACTTAAAATAGCTCTTCAAATATGGAAAGTCTCAGATGTGTAATAGAAACATCTGGGGCAAAATTTGGAGGTCTCCTTATGACTTTTACCCAGCCCTTGCTCAGACTGGCCAGACTCCTGTGAGCTAACTGGGATTTAGCACAGAATTACAGAGTACACCCAGGCAAGGAACTAAATTTAAATTATGTCTTAAGAACATGCTTTTTGCTTCTGACCTTGTGGTTTGGGGTTGTTTGGTTGTTTTTTATATCTCCCCCAAAACCTAATGCTTCATCTAAATGAAATTTATTTATATTTTATCTGTCTTTGCTGAAAGGTTGACATTTACAAAGAGACAGGGCTCATAGTCTGAGCTGTTTGAATTTTGCAACTGCCAAGCACACACATACAGAGATACCCAAGCCTCTTTCCTCAGGGCAGACAGGTAGGAGACCAGAGCTAGGCCAGGATGGGAGCTGAGCTATGTAAACTAATTAACAGTAATGCATAAGTAAATGGAAAAGGAAGAGTCAAATGATTAAAAATTTTAAAAATTAGAAAACACAAGGCTCAGTTTGATGCATTGAAATGCTCTTTTATTTTAGCTGAACTGAAACGTTCTCTTATTTTAATTAACATCAGTTACTTTTTCTAACTGGAAGAAATCTTACAGGTCCAAACCAGAAGAGTCGGTTCTGTTTTTTCATGTAACTCATTGACCCCATCCATTCTTCTAAAACACCTGGTTGTGATGACAGACAGCACAAGGAACTGCAACTAAGAAAAACCAAACTACATCGTCAGCTTTATGGTTCAGGTAAATGTTCCTCCCCCCCAGTTATCTTGCAGTTTGAGCAGGAGGCTGTGAGAAAGCCAAAGATATCTTCATCAATTGTTCCCACGTAATTCCTCTGAGCTGAAAGTGTTTCTCACATGGAAGTATAACTTAATCAGGAAGCATCTAGGGCCTTTACACATCCAAAGGTCATTCCACCAAAAATAAACATAAAGACGCTGCCAGCTTAATGGAAGTTTCCTTCAAATGCCATCCAGAATTTGTCATCTACTTGTCAACTCTTAGTTTGCAACAAGAAAACACACACATATATCCTAAAATAAAATAAACCCTTCTGTTATGCCACACTGTTCTATTTGATCATAGTCTGAACTCTGAAAAAACGTTGGCTGTGATCCCACAGGGGTAACAGGAGCAGAATGTGATCTGACAAAATCAGTGAGCTAAGTACACAGATAGACTGATGCAGTTTTGCTCTCCTGAAGCTAACAAAAGGACACTTTGAAGACTGTATCTGTCTCAACTGGAGCTACTTTCAAATGCTGGCATCTTCACAGCATCTTCATTAGTATTATTAAACTGAGCAAAAATAATCCAAGAGAATACGATTCCCTGGACATCTTAATGGAAGACATCTGCCTGATGGGCAGTGAATGGAAGATGGACCAAGTCCCAGGGTCCCTTTTGATTACCTGCAGCTTTGGTAATCCTAACAAAGGAGCCAATTCTGATACACTTCTTTACTCAGGACTTCACTGAACAGGAAGTTACGGGACTTTCAACAAATTCTTGCCAGATGTAGTGACAACTTATATTATTTTTCCAAACCAAGTTGCTGTAACTTCAATCTGCTGCAAGTTTCCCACCACCTGGACTACATAATGATGTTCTTAAATCTGCTTATCACAATGACCCCAAGCTTTGATTCTTACAGTTCAAGAGTTTATTGTACCAAAACTATGCTGCAGAACTGTGTAAGACAGGCCTTTATTTGCCTGTTCAGAACCAAAAGAGATGTTATCCCAAACTGAAATAGACATAGGACTTAATTGTTTTTCAAACGCATTGGTGTTCATTATGCATACATCATAATCATCTAACCCTTTTGTTTAATTATGATAAATGATGATGAACAAGAATATTATACTAGGTTCCTGTATCTTCTTTACACTCTGATTGTGCCATTAAAACATAATTTCTGTCTCATGAATACACCGTGCTAGGGATGAACAACCTTGCATCAAAAACTCTTATGAAGATTTTGTTTCTAAGACTTTAGTCATGGAACAGGCAACAAGAGGAACCGTGTTCACAGACAACTGTGTATTATAAAATCAGGGCAGGGAGCCTGTGCAAAATTCACCTGGCTATTCTTTGACTACTGAGTGTGTAAACCTGCAAACTGAAATTCTTAAGGTATTTTCTTTTGGGAAATCTTTCAGAGGTGTTCATGTTAGAGAAGAAAGAAAACTATATAAGATGTATTTGTCTAGACACTACTAGATCACAGTATGCCACATCAAGTATGTAGTCAGTACAAGGGCTCACACATGCAAGAGTTTATTTTTCATAGAATGATAGAATTGCCAGGGTTGGAAGGGACCTTAAAGATCATCTAGTTCCAACCCCCCTCCCAACAGTTTTTAAACTGTTTCTTACTCTACTGAGTCTTGCTGCCTGCTTGATATTACTGCAAACTTTGTGTGTTCAGTTCCCTCTCTTGCAAGTTCTTCCTGGAGGTTCAGACTTGGCATCGCTCCCAGGGAAGATGTGGAGCTAAAAAGCATGGTGGAACATGGAGAACTTCAGTCTCAGAACTTGGTTCTGCTCCTGTTGATTAAAGCAGTGGAGGGTAAAGGCTTAATATATCATTTTCAAAGCAAAAAATTGTACCTAGTTCAGGAGGGACTCCAGCCAACATAGATATGGAGCTGGGTTTTTGCATATTTCCATGTTGTGATGAGAAACACACATGGAGCGCACTCACCTTCTTACAGGTGATAACCTTCAGAAACATCATTACCATTAAATATATGTCTGTGCTTGAGTTCATCACAAGAAGGATTCTTTGGTCATTTCTAGTCTCTCTTCCTCCCCCAAGCCCCTGTTAACATCTCCACTGAGAACAAATACCACATTGCATAGAGGATGCTTATGCTGATTAGCCACAGGCCAGCTGTTGAGCAGCTGGCTTCTGCCCTACATTGCAGGAGATGTCCACATGGGTTTCTCTCCTCTGCCCAGTTGTTGATTTCCATGGAATGTATTGGGATGCAATTGCTTTTGAAATATTCTTTCTGCTCAAATTTATGTGAAAGTGGCCATGGATTCAAAGGAGTGACTGAGAGGCAGCAGGACTGAATAAACACCTCTTCAGTGGGACCAGGCTGAAAAAAGAAGCTACTCAAAAGACCCCAAGGAATTTAAAAACAAAGCAAAAAAACCCCAACCTTTCTCATTCTTTGAAAGCAAACTTTTCCCAGGACTATGACCTTTGGTAGTAACATTTTCAGGTGAGTAAAGACAGAGAAAGCACATGCAGTGATCTCCTGGCACAGAGCTGGACTGGGCTGTGAGAAAGAAAGGTTCAAATCTCTGATCTGGGTAAGAGCCAAGAGACTTGAACCACAACCCAGTGACTGCCTTGGGCGTGGGGTAATTCTGGGATGATATTCTTATTTTTCTACACAAAGATGAAAAAAATAGTAAAGATTTCCTTCTCAATGAAGGTCACCAACAATTAAGGAATCTCCAAAGGTTTGGTGGGATGGGAGGAGAGGCCAGGGCAGCTCACCTTGCCAAGGCAGGCTGTGTTGGCAGCTGAGGATTTGCTGAGGACTGGAAGTGATCTACTCCAGCTTACTGCCAGGCCACGTTCCCAGCACCAGGGAACAAGACCAGGGCTGTGCTGTCCTAAAGCTTAGCAAGGATCTTTCCATGCCAGCAGAACCCTCTGGAAATCAGATCTACTGGTTTTGTGTTTTGCACCGTCTGTATTTTTTTTTAATAGAGGTGATATTTAAACCACAGAAGAATACAGCATGGATGATGCTCAGCCAAAAGGAAAATAAAATATGAGAATATAGAAAGATAGGAGAAAATTCACAATATGAACTTAGGAAAAAAAGAAATCTAGCTTTCCCATCCCCTGGATTGTTTAGAAATATAAACACTGGGAAAGGAAAACAGCCTTGTTCTGGTTAAATACTGGAAACAATATTTTTAGCTACTACAGACCAGAATTCAGAGGGGAGGAATTATTGTCATTTATAACAACAGCAAACTTCGTTCTGCAAACCAAAATAAGCATCATCTAGTCTTCTCTTTCAGAAAATGAAGTTTGGAAAGTATTTCCCTGCTGCTGCAATGAACTACAGGTTTTATGCATTATCCAGATTTCAGTCTTCCTCTGAAACTCTGGAGCTGCAGTTCTGCAGCCTCAGGTTTCCTCCCTATCAGGGGTTACTGACCCTGGAGCAGGATGGCAGAAGAAGATGATATGTGACCAAGAGCTACAGATTACAGCTCTCTGGGCTAATTTAAGAAGGAAATTAGTGACAGTTCAGAGTAATCTGCAGGTTGTGGACCTCAGCATAGTGGAGATGTTTCATTGTGTCCCTGTGCAGGGGTAGGATGTTCCAGGAGACCATGCAGATGGGTACGAGCAGTAACCCCTAATCCAAACTCTCGTAGGAGCACCTCTCCTACAAGGACAGACTGAGAGAGTTGGGGTTGTTCAGTCTGGAGAAGAGAAGGCTCCAAGGGGACCTTATTGTGGCCTTCCAGTATCTTAAGGGGGCTACAAGAAAGCTGGGGAGGGACTTTGTAGGATGTCGGGTAGTGGTAGGACTGGGGGGAATGGATCAAAGCTAGAGGTGGGGAGATTCAGATTAGACGTTAGGAAGAAGTTCTTCCCCATGAGGGTGGGGAGACACTGGCACAGGTTGCCCAGAGAGGTGGTGGAAGCCCCATCCCTGGAAATTTTTAAGTCCAGGCTGGATGGGGCTGTGAGTAACCTGATCTAGTGGGAGGTGTCCCTGCAAATGGCTGGGAGGTTGGAACTAGATGATCTTTGACGTCCCTTCCAACCTTGATAATTATATGATTCTATGAATTCAAACTCACATGTGAACATGAGCTGGAGCCACAGCTAGAGATGGGATGTTTACCCAACTCCATTAGCAAAGAAATTAGAAGAAAATTATTATAATGAGTAGAATTCACTCCTCTCAGGAGAATTTAATAAATGCTTCCTCTGAATATTGTTTTGCTTTTCTCGGGAGTGTTCAGACCATGATTTTCTGCTTAGGTTTCCTTACTGCTGAAGACTCTGTATTAAAAATCACCATAGCAAAACTCTTTTTTTCATGCATATATATAGTTATAAGCACAGGTTTGTACATAATTTCATATTCTAAAGGTTATTGTGCAAGTGAAGATTTTTCCTGACTTCTCAGTTAGTTCAAAGCTCAGCACAGACAAGGTAACATTCTCCATTAAAATACGTGGACATTCTGTGCCCTCCCCGAGTTTTAGTTTTACCTGTTCATGTGTTAGAAGCACTGAGCTGGTGTATAAATATCTACGTTGATCAGATAGCTGATGCAACTAGAAACACTGTCCAGAAACTCTCCACCTCACATCTGCCCATCCTGCCACTACAACCATTGAACCCCCGAGTGATGGATTTCATACATGAATAAACAGTAATAATGGTAGTGCAGCTGTGGTGCAGCTTTGGTGGGGGCCTCAGCTGGAAGAGAAAGGTGGGGGGAGGCACTAATGCTTTTTCCACCTCTTCTCAACTGCTCTTATCAGTGAGCCAGCCTTGAGCAGCCAGCTACACTCCTAGAAGTTGAGGGGTTGTGTTCCTGGCGTGGACCCAAAGAGCTCTTTGTAAGGCTAGGAAATGTTAGCACTTCCAAAGCTGAACTCCCAGGCAGATGCTGCTCCAAGAAGGAGCAGGGACTAAAGGACATATATTTGTTTCTCTTTCCCTCTTAGTCTGCTGCCTCCTTTGAGGCTCCAGTGTGCCAGGGAGAGATGCTATCAGCAGTGCATCTGCTTCTCCAATTCAAGGTAATAAAATACTTTGAGGGGATGATTAGGGACAGAGCAATGGTATCATTAAATCAGCTGCAGTACCCACAGAAACTGGAGAAATGCTTCTGCCTCCATATATGCCATAATCTGCTTCTGCTCATAAAAGGATCAATTTACTCATAAAAGTGGGTTTTGAGTTCCCTTTTCCGTTGTTTTCCCCAGCCCCTGTGCTGTGCCTGCTGTCGGGCACACTCTACTCTGGAAATGGTTCTTTTCTGGGACAAGATTTGCTTGTAAACCTTGAAATAGTACATTTGGGTCACTGGAGCCTCGAGTACAGAAGAGCAGTTTATCCACTAGGTGGAAGCCTGGAAATACTAATGGGTGGTGGCCACGGCTGCAATTAAAAACCCGGCTGAGATTGCCTCTAATTCATCCTCTGATTTCTAATGAAGGCAGGCAAGGTTATCCTGCTCCCTGGGTACACCCAGACACCTCTTACACCAAAGAGCTCTTTCCTTTGGCTTCTACCTGACTGACTCAGGGAGAACAGGGAACGGTCACCCACCAGTGTCTATTTTGTAAATAATAATTTAGCTTACATACACCATTCATAACATCTTAGGAATATCAGGAGATCTAAAAATCCAAGTTGTCTTCTGCCGCCAATGTTCTGGATTGAATTTTGCTTTCTCTGCACCCAGATCACAGAAATTAAAGCTGTTTTTGCTGTGTTCACAGCCAGATTCACTCCTGATTTAAGGCAGGTTGCATTCCAGGTGGAAATAAAAAGGAGGGAAAAAAAAGTTGTACTGGAATTATCTTCTGGAGTCTTTTTCAGGTTCAAAAAATCTGAAATTTGAAAATCTGAGCATATGCTTTGTGAATGTCCAGATTCAGTGGAGCTGCACTGTGATTGCAACAGGTACATTCACAAAGCTTTTCTCCATTTCAACAGTACACTTAGCACTCTATTTTCTCACTAAAGTTTTGCATTTTCTATTCAAGTTCATAGGAACTGTATTTACCTATCCAATAATTTGCATACTATTACTGTAACTGCAATAAGCAGCTGCCATGACCAAGTTGTGTGAGCCATGCAGCGTCTGCACCAGCACAGCAGCCAGGGTGAGGTCAGACCATTTGCAGATGGGCATCAGTAGCTACACTAAATTATGTGCCAAACAAACACTGAAAGTCAAATCAAAAGTGGCATAAGCAGCAGATTAGTACAAGGTTATCAATCATAGAATTGTCAGGGTTGGAAGGGATCTTAAAGATCATCCAGTTCCAACTCCCTTGCCATGGCCAGGGACACCTCCCACTAGAGCAGGTTGCTCAGAGACCCATCCAGCCTGGCCTTCAAAACTTCCAGGGATGGGGCTTCCACCACCTCTCTGGGCAACCTGTGCCAGTGTCTCACCACCCTCCTGGGGAAGAACTTCTTCCTAATGTCTAATCTGAATCTACCCACCTCTAGTTTTGATCCATTCTACCCGACATCCTACAAAGTCCCTCCCCAGCTTTCTTGTAGCCCCCTTAAGATACTGGAAGGCCACAATAAGGTCCCCTCAGAGCCTTCTCTTCTCCAGACTGGATAACCTCAACTCTCTCAGTCTATCCTCATAGGAGAGGTGCTCCAGCCCTCTGATCATCCTCGTGGCCCATCTTTGGACACGTTCCAGCACATCCAGATCTTTCTTATAATAGGGGCTCCAGAACTGGATGCAGTGCTCCAGGTGGGGTCTCACGAGAGTGAAGTAAATTGTGTAAATCTTTAATTTTCTGAAATATGGGGCCAGGTTGGACTAGTGGCTGTTTGTAGTGTTGATACAAACAAATCCACAATTCTGAACAAATCATGAAGCCAAATATCTGCATTTCTCTGGTTATAGTTAGCAGAGAATTTGTAGTTGAGACCTTTTTGCTTTTATCTGAAATGGGTTGTACACCTGGAGCAGGATATTTAGAATGCAACTGGTGAAGTTCTGGGTTATTCAATATTGATACTCTGGATTTGGATGAAACATCAGGCGATGGAAATGATGCTGGTCAAATTCTTCATAGAATCACAGAATGCCAGGTTGGAAGGGATCTCAAGGATCATCTAGTCCAACCTTTCAAGGTAAAAAAATATAGTTTAAGTGAGATGGCCCAGCACCCTGTCGAGCTGAGTCTTAAAACTGTCCAATATAGGGGGACATCTTCATGTCTCTTGGATCTGCAAATTAAGAAACTCTGTGTTCTTGCTGCATTTATCAACAGAGCTTTCATATGACTCAATCTTTAATGCATTCAGCAGAGAACTTGGACCGATGCCTGCTTGGAAATACTGCACTAGACACATGCCACACACATCATTTACCCACAGGTTCATCAGCCACAGCTTTCTGCAGTACCTGATGCAGAACAACCATTCCAACTCCCAGTCCATGCTCTGCACAGCTAATAGCCTGTCCTGAGGTTTTGGAAGGTAGCTGTAGCTACAGACTCAAGTAACCACAGACCATTGTGTAACTCAGAAGCTGAGGCCAATTCTCTCTGCAGTTCTAAGATCAACATTAAGAAATGATGCAATTGATGGCTTGAGAAAAGAATGGCTTTGCTTTGATTTGGGGTCCTGGGTTATTCCTTGGGAAGCTAGTCATGCATACAAGCCTACTAATTTTCTAGCTGGTTTTCATGTCCTGGTTTCACTGGGACAGAATCCCAGCCAGCCATGGTCTGCAGGCCATTAGCAGGTTGGAGTCAGCGAGTGCAGCTGACCTGAGTTGGCTACAGGTGTATCCCAGACCATTAACCTCTCACTCAGTATAAAGGGGGAGGGTGGAGGAGGCTAAGGGTTCCTTCTGCTCTTCTTCTTCCTCCCCATCTCTGGAGAGGCTTGCTTGCTATTCTGCTCCTGAGGACTGTTTTCCTGCTTATTGTGACTGCTGGGCTGAGTATAACTTTGTTTAGTTTGTACTGGCATTAGTTTTGCTGTTTCATTAAGTCTGGTTTTGTTTCAACATATGGGTCTCCTCTCCTTTTTCTCATTCCCCTTCTCTGCTGGGGATGGATCATTGGCTGGTAGAGCAACTGCTATAGTTTAGCTCCAGATGTGGGCTAAGCATACACAACATAGGATAATGTTTAAGACAAAGAAGCATGTGAGGACTCTGTAGAGTTTATTAACCCTGGGTAACTACAACTGCATGGTTTCTAGCTGTATGGGAACAGCCTGGAGCAGAAGCTCAGACCAGCCTGGGTGTGCAAAGCTCTGTGCAGACAGGCAGCTGGAGAAGTCAGGGGTGCTGTGTTTGCACCTATATGGAGAAGACAAAAATTAGCAAATGCTTCTTGATTGTGTTCCCTTCTGAAATGGAAAATATAGACCTGGAGCCTGGAGTCTCATCTGAGATTAGCCAGACACTACAGAGACTTTCTTACCTTCATAACAAATCTCCCTGAACCCAAGATTTCTGCTTGGCAGTGCTCCTTGCGTCAGCATTTCCCCAAATCGTTCTGGTCTGAAATGTGACTAATGACAACATAAACTAGAAGCCCTATTGCCCCAGGGTTGCTGTTGCGGCCCAGTGACAGCACAGTACTTGAGAACAGAAAATGAACCTTGTACTGCTGTCCCTGTAACCTTCCCAGCCGGGAGGTTTCACCTTCACGAGAAGCCAGGCTAAAACCTACCTGTCAAGGAAGACGATTTAATTACCACAAAAAGCATGGTCTAGCCAACTAAATTCAATCACTGAAGTGCTTTTCCTTCTCAGCCCAGGCTGTTTTCTCTCCATCTGGATGCCTGGCCACCACCTGTGGGTTTTTTTCCTGCCACAGCTCAGATGAATCTTGAACCATTGGCCCATGCTAATTCCTGTGAAATATAATCACCTCATTTTCTTAGCAGGGTGTGCCCTCAAAAATATCTAATTTAAGCCGATTAGATAACCCTTTGAATTTTCCTTTTATTTTTTTAACCTACCTGCTGACCTTGTCCATTACCTCTGCTAGTACATGGTTAGCTGTCAGCTGCAGCCAAATGAAGGAACCCCATTTTTCATGTTTCTATTTAGGCTCCATTAGCTACAGACCCCACCTGGGTCATTTTCTCAACTTACAAGAGCAATTTTGCTGAAAGACCTTTTAACATCTGTGTTCCCCATGCCAGAATCAGCTGCTTTTGTTGCCTGGCAAAGGTTCTGGCACATGCTACAGAGAACATATGGTCTAAGTATGTCTTTCTGTCATGAGACAGAGTGAAATTCCTCTGCACATCTCTACAAATTGAGAGCAGAATAAATCTCTGATCTTACATCTTTTGAGGCAACTGTTGACAATAGCGAGGCTGAGCAGAAGTCTTGTGTTTCTGAAGGAGCCTAAGAGGTAGCAGAGGTTGGAGATACAACCAGGGCCAGGCACCATGGCCCAGGACTGACTGGGAGATGTGCAAGGTGTGTGGCTTGTTGCTGTGGGAAATGGGCAAGGTGGTAACGATGATGACAATACAGACATCTCTGAAAGTAAATGGTTTATGGTTGGACTGGATGATCTTGGGTCTTTTCCAACCTAGATGATTCTATGATTCTAAATGCCCTGGGAAAAAAAATTTATTTACAATACTTTTAAGTCAGAGGCATGAAAAAATGAGGACAGAAAACTGGGTCTGTGATGGACCACGGTGTGGCTCTGAGGGTGAGGGATGTGAAGGATGGAAGAGCTGCGGGAATGAAGGAGAAAGTTTGAGGAATTAGGTTTGTCAGCACAGTAAGCAAAGCCCCCTCTGTCAGAAGATGAATGACAGTCAGCACTAAGCAGTGTCGAGAGATCTTTGATCCTGCCCCAAGCAGGAGGAGATCCGACTGTCCCCAGGAGTGGCAACAGGCAGGTTTTTCTGAAGTCAGAGATACTCAGTAATGAGCATCCCTGTGCTCGGGATGCATACCTTGGATTCCTGGAAGCCAACAGCTTTGCAGCAGGTAAGGTCTGTGCTTGAGGGACGCTGTACATTCGCTCTTCTACTTGAAGTAGCTATCAACAGGCATCTGTGGCTCTTCGTGTGACTGTCAGATGACTACAAGGGGTGTAATTGTGCAGTACGGTTACCTTGAACTAAACACGGGGTGCACCACCCGCTGATACAGCACCTGTGGAGAAAGATGATTTTAGAGCTCACAAACGTGTTCTTTGCCTTCAGATGTATTCCCAAGTGAAGCTGAGGACTCAGACATGTCGTTGCAAAGGGCTGGGAAAATTCAAACCCCTGGAACCTGGAGAGCAATGTGTGCCTGCACCCTGATTTGGGGAGAAACTTTATTTTTATTTGTCAACTATAACTAGGAATTCCCAGTCACGGGGTAAGGAGCTTTCAGGGAGGAGCTCTGGCCTTTCGCTCGCTCCACAGGGCAGTGGAAGGAGACGAGAGGCAGCTGTGCCCCCGCCGAAGGACACGTTGGGAGCTGCGGGCTCCCCAAGGACACCGCTTGCCCAGCTCCCGCCCTGTGAGGTCGCGGAGCTGCGGCGGGGACCGGCCCCAGCAGCGAGGCGGCTCCATGGTCATTCTCCGACGCGAGTTCCCAGCACCGAACGCCGCGAAGTGAACTGAGGACGCTCGTCCTGGGGCCGGGCTGGAGCTCTCGCTGCGACACAACCCAGCCTCCGGAGAGACGTGCCCGGTAACCCCCGGCTCTGCCGTACTGGAGGCAACCAGAAGTTTCCAGCCGGCCAGCTCCTCCGTGTCCCTCCTCCGCGTCCCTCCCCCTGCCCCTCGTCCCTCCTCCGCCGCCGCCGTTTCCAGACACTTCCAGCCCGGCGCCTCCGCCCCC
>VYZX01030211.1:14250-54234 GCA_013401335.1 Brachypteracias leptosomus
GCCCCCCCAGCGCATGGCAATGCAGTGAGGGCAGGAGCTGCCTTTTGTCTCTGACGCAGTGCAGTCCCTTTTTTGTGCATTAAATCATTTGATACCTCGGCCCTGTAATGTTTATTTAAAGTTGGTTAAGTCCACCCGGCCTGCCAGGGAGGACGCGGACCTTGATTTATTTTCCAGCTGTGAGCTGCAATGAATGCTCTTAAAAAAAAGAAGGAAACCCAACCCGGACTTTTACTTGTCAAGTCTTGTTTTCCTTCTTTTTTCATTTTTTTTCCTGGTCGCAAACTCTCGGTAGCTGTCTGCTCGGGGTTTGCTCTCAAGCATGCTCAGAGAAAAGCCCCATCTTAGACCAAATATGTCCATGGAAGGAGAGGCGCGGAGGGGAGAGCGGCCGTGGGTTTTGTCGGGGCCTTCAGGAATGGCCCTTTCGGGTCAAATTCCCTGAGTTTTGGGGAATCCAGACCACTTGGGGGAACGCAGCCGTTTGACCCCCTTTGGCATTTTCGCAGTGCGGTGGCTGTAGGCGGAAAGTGCTGGAAACTTGAGCCGAAGTAGGAGATGCCTGGTGGGGAAGCCGTTCCCCGGAGGTTTTCGTGGGCTTCCCTGCGAGCAGCAGCGCTTCACCCCGGGCTTGTGTCCGCCCTCATCCCGGGAAGGGGGCTCCGGGGGCGGCTGGCGGGGGGAGCCTGCGGCGCTGCTGCCGGGGAGGGGCCTGGCCCGGGGAACCGGCGCCTGCTGCTCGGCCCGGCCCGGGCAGGACCCTCCTCACGGCTTCGGGAGCTCCAAGCCTGTGGGAGAATAAATGCAGCAGTTGTTGGGGGATGCAGCAGTTGGGAGATGCTGCCTTCGAAATGTCTTCAGCACACCTGTTGCAGCTTTTTCTCCTGTAGCTTTACGTAAAACCAGAGGATCAAAGCGCTCCATCGGTGTTATTATTTTAGAGACTTAATGTTTCTTAAAATAGTAATTGCCCCGTTTGTGAGCACAGAGCTGGGTGTGAGAGCAGCCGGGTGTTGAAAAGAAATTAAAGGGACGGGCTTGGCTATCGCAGATTAACCCCCTCTCCCACTTTCTGAATTCATTTATGAATAAGCAACATAATTCTAGTAATAATATGAAGAAGTCAGAGAAAAAAATGTGATTTCATAATATGAATGTTGCGACTGACATAGGAAAAGGTGATTTAACTCCTCTTTGGAGGCACTGTCTTCCTGCTGTAGTGAGGCACCTGTTAGCACTGGCTGCTGTGGCATTAGAAACAATAAATTGTATGGTTTTTATAACCTGAGAAGAAAAGTGCACTTTGTACTCAAAGGTTTTTATTATGGACATACCCCTTGACACTAACCCATTTAACAGAAAAGTCACATTTAGGCTGCTTATGATAATTGTGTGAAGATAGAGTTGGAGGTAGCAACTGGATCATTACCCTGCCTGAAACAAAACAAATTTTCACCCCTATCTGGTGTGAAACCTGTGCTAATGAAAAGTGCCTCTTCTTCTGCCATCTTGCAAGGGTGAGTGCAGATGGAAGCCATTGCACCCACTTTAGAGCAGCTTTTGTGGGATACCCTTTTTTCCAAACAGGAGAATCTGTTGCTGCTCGCTACAAGCAGGAACGTGTGTGCACTTTGGGATTGTTCATAGAGAAACCCTTCCAGAGATGAATATGGAAAATTGTTGATTTTTGGGAGTTTCTGTCTGATGTTGTTGAAGAAAAACTCCTCCGGTTTATGGTGGTGGAAGTTGCGTGTAACTGATCTCATACAGCCATTTGTCAGAGCCTCCAGTTAAGAATATCTGCTGGAATTAAGCAACAGCTTCTGAAATGGTTTAAGTACCAGTGTGTTTCACAAGGACAGGTACCATTGAGCAAAAGAACCTCAGAATCAGGCCCAGGGAAAGTATTTATCTTCCTAAATAATACTTTATTGGTTGGACAGTGCCACAGAAGACATGTTACTTGCTGACATTGAATTTTAAATCTAGCAGTGATTTTTTGAAGGTATTTGACTTGTATTTTTAAACCTAACCAGGTAGGAGGGATGGAATCACAGATGTAGACAGAAAGGGAGACTGGATATGAGCAGCTTTCTGACTTCCCTCATTCTCAGTCCAGCTCAGATGAGAACTCAGGAGCTTGAGAAGTGATCTGAGAAAAGCTGACTGCATGTGTCAGGCTTCACTCACTCCTTCAAGGATGATTATACAAAGATCAAACTTGTACTGACTTCTTCGTCGCCTTGTTCTCACTGAAATCAGCCCATGAAGCTAGCAGGTTTTTAATCATTTTTATGATGGTCTTTAACCCTTATGCTGTATCTCTCAATATTCTCTGAATATTTGTTTCCTTTCTGAAGAGACTGAGGCAATGCAATGAGGTGTTAGCCTGTACATGGCATGAACAGAGCACAGGTTTGGAGCTACCTGAGCTTTTCTAGCTCACTAATAGAGCTGAAATAGCATTTTTCCCAAGTGGTTGATCTTGGTCTTGTCCCTTGCTCCAGGCTTAACATCAGTGTAACTACATTGATTGCAGTGAACTGTACTAGATACGTAGTGGCTCTTAAAATTTTAAACCATGACAAAGCCATTTTAAATCAACAGGCCATGACAAAGCCATTTTAAATCAACAGATCCAGACCTCAATTATGCATTTAACTATGTATTTTAGATGTGTTCATCAGTTCAGGTGGCTCTCTTGTTATTTTCTCGTTCAATCTGTCTGCTTTCTGCCCACGTGGAGGATGAGTGTCCTTCCCCTGCATGTTCAGCTGTCACTTGTAGGAAGCCATTGCAGTGTAAGGCTGGACTAGGAAGACCTTCCTGAGAAAGAACAGAAAGTCTCTTACTCCAGTGAGAAACAAGTGACTGAAAAGCACTTATTAACAAAACCTCTTGGTAGACTAATGATTTCCTTCCAAGTGTCAATTAGTTAATAGACATTCAAAGAATAAGGGACAACCAATATAATGAAGATGTATATGCAGACTTGTACTAGAAAAGTTTCCTGGCAGTGCTACTCTTCTTCCTGTCTTTGGTAGAATTATTCTTATCTGTTGTTGGCATTTTCTCAGCACCATCACAGCTCAACATACGTTCTGCAAGATTGTCTTAGAATGTTAAATTATTTACTTGGTATTCCCCAAAGTGTTGATAAAAATAGATGATGTTTAAAGAAGATAAGTGAAACGAGGCTCGTAGAAGTATTTATTGATGCCCCTTCCATATGTTGTGTCCACATGCGGCAAACCCAATGGGAAATGCTGCAGCTGAAAATAGACCAGAGGAATTGACTGGGCTGAGCTGCACTGAACTAATATTACAGTGATCGATGGCTCGCTAATGCCTTAGGCTTGAGAGAAAAGTGGTACCACAAAGTCTGGGAGAGGCCATAAAAGTGATGTATTTACTGGTTGCAGCAGTGACTGCACCAGCGTAAACAAAGGAAGAAGCAACCATCTTACCCTCTCACTGATGGCTTCGCTGGTATTTGGGGAACCACTAATGACACCTAAATTTTCACCCTCACCCTTCATGACTTGCAGCTCTTCTCCCCTCTGCTTCCCCAAATAAGTCTTAAGTCACTTGATTCCTGTCTCTTTAGCAATGGACTTATTTTTGAGCACTGACTTCTCACATTGGAGTTGTCTGAAAAATTTGTGGTAGACCAAGTTAGAAATTGCAGTGAAAGTTGGAAATAGCCCCTCTCAAACTCTGTGTCTTCTGCAGTGGTTCACATCAGTCTTGTTAGACTAGGTAATAATTTAGGTCTCTTCCCTGCAGTGTTTTTCACATTATTTACCCTGGTTCTGTCACAGTCAGGTTAATAACTTAGTTGCTGGATTAAAAAGGTGCTATATATAAAGATGTAATATGTAGAAGTGGTAAAATGACCAGCAGGGGCTCTTCAGAGGTTGTGTACTGGCTTTGTCCAGATTCCCTGAAGCTGCTTTGTGGAGTTAAAGCCCACCTTGATAGAACATGGTAAGCAAGGAGTTAATTTATGGAGATGCCAGTGAATCTGTAAAGAAGGCATGGCTAAAATCAGAAACAAGAGAAAGGAACATGAAGAAATAACGCTAGAAATAATGCATCAGTGTCTGGGCAGTCATGCAAGAGGAAAAGCAAGGAAGGTCTTGCATGGTTCCATGTGACTCCTGACACAGCCTACCTCTTATCTAAAGGAGAAAAGGAGAACACTTGTGCCAGGTGGCACTATTCTTACCTAGGAATCATGTTTTTAGCACTTAGACAAGCAGGACTTTTCCATAACCACGTGGCAAAAATAGAATTGTTCCCACTTGAACCATGATAAGGCAGGTAACAATCCAATACCCTTTGGGGTATAGAGATGGTCTCACTCTCTAGGTGAGCTCTGTCTCCACCTTCTTCTCTGGCAGCTCTGCCCTCCCTTCGTGCCAGGTTAACTGTCAATGTAAAATAGAAGAAATGGCTTGTTCACATAAATTACATTAATTATAGATGAAAAGTGCTGTATCTTCAAATATGCTGCAGAAGCTGTGGGTTTGCTTCTTTTTATTTTTCCTTCTCGATTTTACAGACAGGAAAAAGACATGGGGTGGTGAAGTGACTTGTCTGACATCTCCCAGTAGGTCAGATAGCACAAAAGTACATTTCTGTGGCCGATGACAAAGCCTTATAAATAGGGTAAAAGCCTTATAAATAGGGTGCAGTGTAGCAAGGGTTTTTTATAATGTTGGAAAATGGCTGTTTAAGGAAGTGAAGTCAGAAAACTGCTGTGTGCAGAATGAAAGTTAGATGACTGTGTAGACCCTGACTATAACCTGCTAAATTCACAGCCCACTCTGCAACGGTTAGCTACTTATTCCCCTTTTTATGAGGCACTGTTTTGGTAATTCTTGAGGCTTGTACTTTCTTCCGTGTTCCAATCCTGACTCACAGCTACTAGCAAGAAAGCAGCAGGTTGACCACCAGCTGCTTAGGTAAGCACGCAGTGAACAGAAATAACTGAATGAAGTGTGTCATTCTCATCACCCTTGACAAGGATATTTTGGTTAGAGCTCTAAAGGGCTTTTCTTTAACCCCGTCCGTTAAAGCTGACAGGATGGGTGGTGATGCCATCTCTCCTCAGAGTGCTCTGCTCTTGGTAGCAGTCACTGCTGATTTCTCTGAACACGTTCAGCTTGGCCCATTGATGCCTTCTGTGCATTGGCCAACCTCCACTCGCGGGCATAAGGGGCAGGTGTTGTCATGTCTGTGTCAAGGCATTTTAGCCTAAGAAAGAATCATCTTGGCAATAAAACCCCCCCCCCAGTTTTGGTTCCTGAAGTAAGATTGGTCTGCATGATAGCCAACATGTTTGCTCCAGTAAGGCGTTCTGTTCTGGAAATGTCAAGATTAGATTTCTCCTTCAATTTTTAGTAGTTTAATGACATCATTGTGCTCCACCAGAGCATAGGTTAATGTAGCACAAGTGATAATTACAAGAGAGAACAAGAGGCCTGTTTGCCTACACAAGTGTATGTCAGGAAAGAAAACTCAGCATTCAACAAGTAGAACATCAAAAGCAGCTCGGTGTATAAATGGGTTGCATGATGTGGCTGACAAAGTTCTCCTGAGACAGCTCATGCGACTAGAGCTTATTCATGGTTTCCTTCAGTCACTAGCTAATGATACCTTGCTCAAATGCCTGTGTGCTCAGTGCATATTTTTAGTATAAATTGTGAGTAAAAGAGTGAGAATGTAAAAATCTTTCAGTGGCTGAAGCCCGGCAGTAGGAAGTTTGGGATCAGCAGTGAGAGCAAATCACTCTCCACCTTCCTACTTGCCTAGTTCTCTGGGAAGTATTAATGAAATGTACTTTATGCTGGTGATGTGCTATTAATGTGCTTAAACAGAAAGCACTGTTGAGAAACTTCAGAAATACTTGGATATGCTGATTTCTATCAGTAGCAAAGTTAGTGTAGTAGTTTTATCTAGCAAGTGCAATAGAGAAGAAAAAAAAAAGGTCTGGCCAAAAGTAAAATATAAGTAGATAAGGAATTCAGCTCTAATGGTTAGAGTTTTGCCTTTCCATGACATAAAATGTTTTTTTTAATAAATAGAATTGGTACATCATTCTTAGATTTAAATATGAGGTACTATTGGCTTTTTTGGTTATTCATGGCAATTTCTGATTTAAAAAAAAAAGTGTATGTGCAAAGAAAACTTAGTTGTCATATTTCAGTCACTCATTTTAGTTCTATGTTGTATTCTGTTGTGAAAGAGCAGAATCATACCACTTCCTTCTTCCTAAACATATAGAATCTGGGCTTAAAATCGTAGGAGGTGTGCTCTCAAGTCAGATTTTGTCAGATACTGGCGTTTTCTCAGTTATTTGAGCAACCAGAATACTTTTTTTTGCATGATACTCTTTACAGCAGCACCTTTAAAGTTCAGAGCCATACTGAAGTCAGTAGATCTTCTGTTTGCAAACAGAAAGAGATACTTCATTTCTTGGTAATGTTTGTGAAATTCCTGTTCCTTTACAGGGTAATATTTGCAAAACAAGTACAACTTAAATATTTGCCTAGCTGCTCTGCAAGGGCTACAGAAGTGCTACATGTGTGTATAATACATGCTTCAGAGAACTGAATTTACTGCACTACAAATAGTATTGATACAGGTCAAGAAAAATGCAAGAGTGTGATGGCAGCAAAACTTGCTTTTTAATGTCTTTTTCTGCAGATTGTTTTAGTATGAGAGGAATGAAGAATGTATGATGCAAGCAGTCTCAAAAGGGAGATTCCAAGTTCGATGCAACTATTCAAATAACTTACGTGCATACAGAATATTTAGACAAATTTCATCCTGTTGGTACAGCCATCTGGATGACTCCCCTGGCAGTTTGCTGGTTTCAGCAGTGACTGCATTTGCAGGTTGCTGTGTTTGTCTGGAATAACACTTGAGCAGCCACTGGGGCACATCAGGAGTTCTGCCATTGTCCACTCGGGATAGATAGATGAGCTGTGCCAGGAGTTTTGTTGCATGGTTGTGTTTTTCCCTCTTGCTGTCCCTTTTTTCATTCCAACGGCACACGCAGTTGTCAGAACTCAAAATCTGAGCAAATTTGAGGATTTTGGCATCACTCCTGACCATGCCCTTCCCACGGGAAGCCAAGAGTAGGATGTGAGGGTATGAAGTGTTTTTTCCAGTTGCACAACTCGTGCTGGCTGCACCTTTATTTATCGTGGTGATGGCCTCACAACAGAAACGCGTGTCCTCGTCCGGAGAGGTGGGAGCACAGCTCAGGGTCCCACTCACAGCTCATTCAGAATGATTTTTTCTCTCATTTGACCAGTGATGATTACACTTTCTTGGCACCTCCTGGGATGGTGGATTGGATCTGAGTTTCTGGTGGTGTTTCAGGCTACCTTGAAGTGTACGCCAGGACTGTTGTCAAAATTCCTGAGCTGCTCAAGGGAAGTTTTTTCATTCTTGTGCTCCCTCTTTTCTGGGGATTCTGTCTCTTAAATGTAAAATAAGCGTGTGATCACAGCTGGGATTCCTGCAGTGCTGGTTGTCTGCCCTGCTACTTATGGGAAAATGCATCAATATTCCATCGCTGCTTATTATTCTCATTTTTATTGTCAAAACTTCTTGGATGAGAGCAGGAGAAATTTACTTATCTTGTTTTAATGCAGAAATCTAAATTGGATTCCTTTTTTTTAATATACTTAAACTGGGAAAAATTATGGACCAAGGTTTGTCATTGATTTATTGGTCATATCTTTTTTGTGCAGATAAGTGTTAAGTGTGAGCTCTGGGTGTTTTCAGATAACTTACTTGTTAATATAATAAGTAAGAACCACACTTGATAGAAGGCAAGCAAAAAATGGACATTTTTTGTCTCCTGGCTGTCCTGTGAAACAGGAATTAAAGCACGCAGAGAGAATCCACAAATCACTTCTCTGTAGTGTTACAATGAGAGGTTTCCAGAGCTTGATTCCATTCCTCCCTGCTTGCTGCAGTGTTCCCAGGCACACCTGAGCTTCTCCTGAAGTCTTCCAGAACTTGTTTGTCTAGGCTGGAAACACAGGTTCCCTTCACAGAGCAGAACTGCTTTGGCCAAAGGCTTGACTGGGGAGGTATCAGGATCCACGTGCACTTGCTGCTGTGCTGGATTCTCACTAAAAACAAGCCCAAACCACTTGCAGCCATCTACCTTGACCCCAAGGCCTCTTCAGTGTTTGGTCATGGTGCTGTGGTGCTGTTCCTCAGTGAGGATTGTGCATGTTCATGGACACAGGAGAAACGGTGGGAAGAAGGCGAACAGGAAAGAAGGAGGAATGTTGAGGATGCAGTGATGCAAACTGGCTAACATAAGCAGCTGTTGATAGAGTTAAAATTAAGTGTTGAAGAGAACAATGCAGATCAGGAAGAGCAGTTGTCATGAGAGCACCTTTCCCAAATCTGATCTCTCTGGCTCAGAGCTACTGACAGTGGAAAGAAAAAAAAAAAAAAGGACGCTGCATTTGTTCCTTTACTGAGAACTGCACCAGTGTGACTGTGCTGCTAAGACACGCACACTCACAGATTCCTCCGTGGTTAGCAGACCTGACTACAGGGGAAAATAGCATGGAACAAAGGACCAACGCGAAATACTAACCTTCTGCAGGAGCAGCACAGGTTGTCTGAAGCTGTAAGAATAAATGACAAATGATGAGAGTATAGTTTATGCTCTAAAAGAGGGGACACTGTTTCCATTAAAAAAGAAAAGCATTAAACTTGGCACAAATTTCATTTCAGATATAAACTGAATGGTTTGAAAAGAAGTCCAGCCTGATTTTTCTTTGGTTTTAGGCTGCTGCTTTTGTATTTCTTAGCAGGGCATAAGTGGCAGAGGTAGATTTCTTGGATTGTTATGATGGTTCAAAACAAGGGCAGCCTGAAGAGGCTGAAAATGGAGACAAGGGAGGGGGAAGCCCATGGTCGGATTCCTAGGAGAGCGTTCATGGAGGGTGGGGGGAGGGGGACACTGCCCATGCTGAAGCCTTGGCAATGACTTATCATTGTGGTTCACTCCGGAAGATTTAAGGTCTTACCCCAAATGGAGCAGCTCAGAATGTTGCAGACCCTTAAAAGGCCAAGAGAGAGGAGCTGGCAGCTAATCCCTTAGGGCCAACCTGTTGAAGGTGAAGTGGACCAAGTGTGGCCGAGACCCTTCTCATATTGGGGCATCTCTAAGTGCTGCTGACCCACCCACCTCCTAAACCCTTCCCAGCACCGACCCTTCCCGCTGGGGAGTGCGACAAGGCTGGGAGTGAGTGAATCTCCTTTTTATAGCGGTGGGAGCCATGGCTGAGGTGCGGTGGCTGCCTGCGAGCTCTCGGGTTACACCCGCAGCCCCCGCTCCCTCCCTCCCTCCCGCAGGGAGCCTGTGCCGAGCAGCTGGGCCGGGCCCAGCAGAATGCCCGGCGTCAGCGCGGGGTGGCAAGGTGCTTCTTCCGAGTGTCGAATCATCAGTTTCCCTCCTTGCTCGGCTCCCCTTGCCCGGCAGACATTTGGCTCTGACACAGCCTCGCATTGTTGCTTGCTGAGCACACCTCAGATTTATTTTCTGGCAAACGCTGGGGTAGCTGCGCGGCCCTCGCGATCCCAGGGAGGTGGCGGCCAGAGAGCTGTGGATTTGGGGTTACGCTGGTAGAAGGTGAACTGGCAAATGCTTGTTGGTCCTGAAGCCCCCAGCCAGCCTTTGTGTTCAGCAGAGGAATGTGGTGTCCCAGGAGGGTGAATTTAAAGTGACTCATCTGACGGATCGTGGTGCGGACCTTGACATTAGATCATCCTTGTTCTGCAACTGGAAAAGCCAACCTCCAATTACTTCTCTGTGAGAACTTTCTAGGCCTGGCTCTCCTCTGTGCCTCTCTCGGATTTATTTTTTTCCCCTCCTTTGTTTGTAGAGTTTTTTTAAATGAGTAAAAAGGAAATGCAACATTAGGGCTCTGACTTTGAACTTGTTCCTTTCAGTGCTTTGATTTTATTAGCTTGCGTAAATAACAGCCTTTATTCTCTGCAGTTTCATTGCTTCCAAGAGTTCTCAGGAATTACTTTTTAAGTGCGGATACTGTCATGTAGGAAGAACACTCAAAATCTGGTTGGTAAAATAGTTAATGAATTACTGCATTAATGTGTACAGAAGCGACATGAAATATTTTTGCAGCTTAAACACCCCTTTAAAAATAGGGTTTCCAACACTTGCACCATATGTCCCCTTATTAAATTCTCCTCTTACTGAATAATGACATTACCCTCTGAATGACAGAGGTGCTTGTTATATGATCTGACTTACAGATACATCTGGAACTTGGCCCTCGCAGGGCCTCAAAATAGAATGACCGATGCAGGAAGAACTTACTAGAGGACTTGTGAGGGCTCTTCATACAAACCACTTCCACCCTTGCCAGAGCTTTGACATTGTCCAGTGAGCATACTCAGACAAGGCAGGGATTTATTTTATCTTGCTTTGCAGCGTTTTCCTCTTCCTTAAGCTATCCTGTCCTTCCTTCTCTCCTTCACTGTTTACTGAACTGGATCTCCCAGTAGGTAAAAGTGAATCAGTCCTTCCGTGTGCAGCGTTAGTAACTCTGTAGGTAGCCAGTGGGAAGAGCAACACCAGCAAACACTGTGCTTCTGATGGGATTAGGCTTTATTGAAAGTCTCTTGTCAGAGGTTATCTGCAGCTGAGTTCTGAGAGGTGCTAAAGAAATGTCTCCAAACCCACAGGCACTTGTTTGAATTGGAGGAGCTGGGAAGCGGGTGGGCTGGTGGCTAAATGCAACTAACACACGCTAAGTAAGAAATCCCATTGTAGCTAGGCAGGTATTTGAAAGCCTAAGTAGGTATTTATGAGAAGTGGTGGTGAAAGACTTGTATGTATAAGCAAATATTTTAGCTTACTCTCTTCTCTTGCCTGCAGACCCTGGAGTGTTAGCACCTGCTGTTAGCTGTGCTGCACAAACTCAACAGGGTCTGAACTTTTTATATGCAGCTGATACTGCTTTTAGGACAAATCTTCAGGGCAGCTTTTTCTCACCAAGTGTATTGAGCCGAGCTCCCAGTAAGTGCTGTGTCATGTTTTTAACTTCTAGGAAGGCCAGTCATCAGCAAATGGTCCATCTCGTGATAGCCCCAAGCAGCCTCCAGTAAGAGAAGGAAACCTGGGATACCCCAAGCTCCGGGCTGGCTATATCCCCATTCCCGTCATCCACGAGGGCCTGGATGGCAGGCAGCAGCACCCCTGCTTCTCTGCTCCGCAGCCCGGTGTGCAGCGATACAAGACAGAAGCCGTGCCCACCACAGGGCAGGCACAGCCACCTCTGAAGGGGGCCTGTGGTGGCCCCGAGTCCCCTCCGAGGGGACCGACAGAGGCTTCTCAGCCAGATAAACAATGTGGACAGACAACGGCAGCTGCAGCAGCCCAAGCGCCGGCCGTGCACGGACCCGAGGTAACTTCTCAGCCTTGCTGGGGTGTGTTTGCATTGGTCTTTGCAGCATTTATGACCTGAATGTCACACGGGTAGTTTATCCTTCAGAAAGCCAGACTTACCACAGGATTGCATTTTCCCAATACTTCCAAGGGGTTGAAATGCAGGAGCGCACAGTCACGGCAGCATAAATATGTAAAGGGTTTTTCTAGCATCGCTCACTTTGGTTCTGGAATGATTCTGTGGAAATAAATGCGTGTAAATGGCTTCCGCAGAAAGGGAGCCTCTGAGCCTGGCAGGTCCTGCAGCAGGGGAGGGTTGATTTAGGGTTGATGCTGGTTCCCCCACAAGCAGAGAATACAGGCACATCTCTTGTGTTCTGCACCGAGTCAGAAACTGAAGGGAGCAAAGTGGGAGAGACAAAAATCAAAGTGGCCAGGTAGCTGACAGCCCAGCCCATTCCAGAAGTTCCACTGCTGTGATCTTTGCTTTCCAATTTCATATTTCAGCTGTATTAAGTGTATATATTTACATATATACAGCTTTAAAAGTGAATTGTAAAGTATTTTTGTCATTCAGTGGCATGTTAAAATTCTTTCCAACTATGAATTTCTTTAAAAAAAAAATAAAGCCACCCTGCTTGCGTGATTTCAGAAGGTGGGATTTTGGTTTGCCTGCTCCCTGGAGAATTAGCAGAGAATTGGTATCCTTGCAATATATTGAAATATCAGCCTCATTCTTATTCAAAGTAAGATGAGCAGGAAATTCAGCCTTCACCAAGCTGAAAATGTACTGTCAGGTCTGTAATTCAGCAGTGGTGGCTTTTTCTCTGAAACCTGTTTGGAGTGTGAACAAAGTAATTAAAATTCTGTTAGCAGGTTTCTCAGCTGTCTTGACTAACGATGCCTTGTCCAGGCAGTACCAAAACAAGAGGCTCAGCTTTTCCTTCTCCCAACACTACAGCTCTGTCTCGTATGCAGAGTGGCTTCAGGAACATGTCTGACTCACACTGAAGCCCTCTGAGATAACTACTGAGGACCTCAAAACTTGCTGTTACAAACGTAGGCAGTTCTGTGTGGGCATCAGCTACCAGAACCTGTGATTATGCCTTTAAACCCCACATCAGCAAGGCCACCAGTAGCGGCAGTGATGGGTACCATAGTAAAAACCAGCATTTATTTATCTATTTATTTAAGGTTGCTGCTTCATAGGCAGCTGAGCAGTTCACCAGCAGCAAAAGTGGAGTCTTGTTGCCCTTCCTCTCCTGCTTTGCCTGCCCTTCTGCTGTCCTCTGACTGTTGTCCTGCCCTCTCCTCTGCCAGCTCCAGTCTGACCTGGCCTTTCACTGAGCCCTGTAACAAACCCATCAGGAAATCAATTTTTTTCCTCTTACTTACTGAGTGAAACTGGTCAGAGAGTAGCCTGGCAGCTGCTGGAGCTAGTGCAAAGTAGGTGAGGGGATGGATGGGCATAGCAGGAGGTGGGAGGGAGCTGTGAGCAAACAAACCACAGCCCCACAACCTGGAGCATGTCGGGAGCTGGATTCTGCAGCAAGCCTGGTGCTGGCTCCTGCTGACAGCAGGTCTGAACTAGTGCAGCTCTTGCTGCTGCCACCAAGGGGCTAAGGGGTTGGAAGGTCTGAGGGGGAGAAAGGGGGTTAGTCATATGTGCACGGCCATAGCCTGCTACCAAATTAATTACATGCTTTTAAAAGAAAAACCAGAACAAACAAAATCTGTTAGTGTGACCGGGATCAGGTGTGTGCCTCAGTTAGGGGGTTGTTTTTGTCTCCAGCATATAATTTGTTTGCTTAACTTTAGTTTGTCTCAAATTTAACAGGTTTGGACAGGAACAGCCATGCAAAAGCAGCAAACATTCTGACTGAGCATCCACTCCCTGCTCATTTGAGGGCTGGGAATGCTGTTGCTCAGGTTTCTACTTGTTATAATGATGCTCTCTCACAACTTCTGTGGTTTGTCTACTGAGGCCCTTGGCCAAAATAACAAGGAAGTGGATCCCTTGCGTGCCGGAAACTGGAGTTCAGTTTCTGTGACCCTCTCCTTCTTTTCTCTTTGGAAATTAAAAGTACCGTGAGCATAAAATGGTTATAATTTAATAATGGATTTTGCTTTCATGGCAGCCTCAATCTCCTGGAGCTCCTGACTCTCCAGCAGCTTCCTCTCAGTCCTCTGGCAGACCCAATGCAGGCAGCCATCAGCTTCCTCGTGGCTATATTCCAATTCCCGTGATCCATGAAAATATCCAACGGCAACCAACACAGGTCTACCATCAGGCACAGAAGACACACTACCCTGCCCAGCAGAGTGAATACCAAGCCCACCAACCCGTGTTTCACAAAATTCAGCCAGATGAGAGGGAGCCCAAGACAACGCGAGCCCAGTCTCCATTCAGAGTGGCTCAGAGGGGCTCATCGAGCCGTGAGAGTTCCCCGGCCAGAGTTACCACCCAGATCCAGCCCCCAGCTCCCATCAGAGTGCAGACAGTTGTTGACAGACCCCAGGTATGTGGAACAGGGAAGAGAATTACCTGCCTGGTATTTTGGTCAGTGTGGCTAGAGCTGAAAAATAAGCTTGTGCTTATTGTAGATGAAAGGACTTAAAGCAGTCTCCATTTCTGGATTTAAACAAACTGCAAGATACTAAGATAATCTTGGCAGCAAATTGCCTTTTACCTGTCAGGACTGTGGAGTCTTTGGATCACTGAAATATGATTTAACAAATTATTTTAGTTTCCTCTCGTCAGAGTATAATTTGGTGTAATTACACTGAGGTCACTGACATTGCATTATGTTTGTGAGAAGAAAATCAGGTCCGCAGGATTGGTGGCATCTGTGTAACTACACTCATTGATGTCTCAGGACCATTTAGGATAGCATCAGATGCACAAAGTCATTTTAGTTAGGAAGAAGAAAGAGAATCAGCAAAACCTAGTCTTGGACCTTTTTATTCTCCCTCCATGAAGCATGCTCCTGCTCAGAGAACAGGTTGCTCATTGAACATTTTTTTTTTTCCTTGTTAAAATTCTTAAAACTACAGTTAAAGACTTCTGGGAATGTGAGAGCTGTGAGTGTGGAAGTGGGGTATGTATAAAAACAAGCCTTGATTTCCTCCCTGGAGAGATATTTCACACTGAAAATGACAGGAGCAGGATTAGGTTAGTATTTTTGAAAACCCAGGTGCTAGGATAAAACAATGGAGAATTCAGATTTAAACATGTAATCTAGGTTATAATGCTAATTTATTTTTATGGGTGAGGATTTGAGCTCCCTAATCAAATTTTACATTTAATAGGTAAAGCAGTAACAGATTGGAAGTGTGGGCCATTTACTTATTTGGCTTAAATATAAATATGGGTATTTTACTTCAGCCATCTAAAATTCCCAAGAGCTGGATCTAGTACCTTTCCAATATCACTGTATATGTACACAAATAAGTGAAAAGGGTGATATGGGAAGGAAAATGCAGATCTCACAAATTCCAGTTTTCTGCGAAGATTTCAAAACTAATCTCAATTCCAAGAAGTTTCTGATCTGATGACTGCTAGATCTGTAGTAATCCCAGGGATTGTCTCTAATCACTACAGTTAATAAGATTGACATAGTAACCTCTGCATGTAAATACTCATAAAGATAAAACCATTAACAATAAGCACTGGCAAAAAAAGGAATGTCCTGAAAACAGGAACAGGATGAGGATAGCCCTAAATGTGATTAAAACTCAGCAAAATAATTAGCTTTTCAAGAAACAGCAGCTCTCAGTTAGTGATACACTGAGGATGAAATCTCAACCATGCTGCAGTCAGCTGCAGCAAATCCACTGACCTTAAGTCGGGTGAGGGCTTTGCTCTAAGGTCCTGCCTTATGAAACTGCTTGTAGGGCTGATTTTCGTGAGCATGGGCAGGATTTGGTGGGTTGAAGTTTAATGTCTTTGAGAGTTGATCAGTGCTTGCAGTATGCAATAGCTTGAAAAGAAGAGCTGAAGTCTTCAGCACAGTGCTTTTTTATTTTAAACAGTAAAATTCAGCAGTGCCCAGGAAAGGTTAATCAGCTGGCGTGTGTGAAAATTGCACTTCTAGAAGTACAGGAAGTTGGATGTTCAGCTACTTGTTCTTTAGAGGGAAATAAAGAGCATTTTTCATTGTGTCTCAACACAAACTTGCCTTGCTCACCAGGTGTCTCAGCAGCAAGTCCCACCTCAAGAGCCACCAAGACCACCCCCACCACCTGAAATCAAACCTGAAACCAAGGCAGTCCCACCACCCGAACCTGAGGTGCCGTCATCATATATCCCAATTCAGGTCACCCACCAAGAACCAGATCCTAAACTACCACCACAGAAGCCTCCAGCCATGGCAGAGAAAGCTGATAAAAAGGTTCCCTGCCCAGCTAAGATTGTTCCCCCACAGGAGAGGCCTCCTCCTGAAGAAGTGGCAGCACCGAAGACAATGGAAACAGGAGAACCTCAAAAGCATCCTGGTGTTTTGAAAGTGGAGGCAATTCTGGAGAAAGTACAAATGCTTGAGCAGGCTGTTGACACCTTTGAAGGCAAGAAAACTGACAAAAAATACTTGATGATTGAAGAGTATTTGACCAAAGAGTTGCTGGCCCTAGACTCAGTGGACCCTGAGGGTCGTGCGGATGTGCGCCAGGCCAGGAGAGATGGTGTAAGGAAGGTCCAGAACATTTTGGAAAGACTTGAGCAGAAAGCAGAAGATGTCCCAGAACCTGTTCAAGTTGATGGACTTCAGCCAAATTTTCCAGAGCCTAAGCCACCACAGGAAATCATGGAGATTGAACCTGTGGTAATCAAGAGCAAGGGAGATACCAGTAATAAAGATGCTAAAGAGCAAACCAAAATGGAAAGACATCAGCCTGAAACTAAGGAAGAAGTGTTTACCAATCTTGCCACCACGACAAACACATCTAATAATCCAACTGAACCGTAGCCACGTGCTGAAATTAAAATCTCTCAGACTTTATAACTTAAAGTGTGTTTAAGTGAATTTTAAGTTGCATGCATTTCCAGAGCTCTTTTCAACTGGTTTTTAATCAACATAGCAGCTTGGGCCACAGTAAACACTTTGTGGGGGAAGGAGGGAGTTAGAAAGAAAGTAATGCATTTATCCTTTATTCTTACACTGTGTAAAAGACATGTCTCAAACCCTGTACAATAATGACTTTTAGATCAGCTGAGTGGAAAAAAAGAAAACCAAACCATTTCAGGGTTAATATTGATGTGTGTTGTTTAGGGTGTATTCTTCTGCAGGTGATTTTTGTAAAATCAGTGGCCTGCATTGCCATAATACCAGTCCTTCTACAAGTACAGCCACTCTTAACAGTAATGTTTTTATTTTTAATGTTCACAGTTGGGCACTTTAATGATGGATAGAAGTGTGTAAGAAACTGTAGGGCTATTTATATGTGTGCAGGACTTCGATGCTATATTTTAAGAGGGAAATAAAATAATATAGAAGCCTAATTTAGTCTTGTGATTTTATAAGCTGGAAATGTAAGGGCAGTAATTGGTTTCAAATACACTCTCATAAACACAGAGATTTCTTTAGTACATTGTCGTAGTTGAAGTCTGTGACAGCTGCTTTCTCATCAAGACCAAAATCTGCTTGTCTCCATTCACTTGCTCCTTTTAATGTTGTTGCTCTTTCACATAAGTGGATTGAGGAAGGAATTTGGCTTAGTATTTCCTTTGGTTTTTGTTTTGTTTTTTTTTCTTCCCCTCCCCCTGCCCTGGGAGTTACCATTTACCAGAAAGGTTTCTAACATTTAGAAATTGTACAGAAATTTTCTTTACAGCTTCTGAACTTGTTCTGCGAAGTCTTTAGTCTTTTATTAACAACTACTTCTGAATTTCCAGCCAAGCACACTCTGTGTTCATAGAGCCAATATGATTAAGAGGTCCTCTCATTTTTGAGTCCTCTCATTTTGTGAACAGTTTAAGCAATACTTTGTGGATGTTCTAAGTGGTTAGCAACTTACACTTAAGTGTAAGTAATGAAGTAAAACATCAGCTACATCCATGTAAAATGAAAGCAGCAGAGTGAAATGAGTGCAGAGTGAACGCAAGGGAGCAGGAGTTCTAACCAAGCTCCAGAAGTTACCTTTGACTTGCATTTGTGAAATGAACAAGTTGGTTTTTATCTCATAGCACGTGTTTACAGCATATGAAGAAAACTTTAATATAGCTGCTCAAGGCAATATGATTACCTATTAAATTACACTCTGAATCATGAGATTAAATTGGATATTAGATTTAATCTCATCTGAAAACCTGGTTTTAAGAGGCAGGTTGAGAGTGGTCATCTAGATCTCTTTATTTTAAAATGATAATATAGCATGTAAATTGTAGTGCAACAATTGGATTGCAAACTGCTTAGCTGTAGGTAGAAGGTTGATGCTTCTTTTAGTTTCATTTTGATAGTCAACACCACCATGTAAGAGCACGCAATGTCTTGTAACCATTTGGCTACTCGAGCTTTTGGAGCAGCATTGTGGGCATTCTAGTAGAAGAGGTGTGAGTTCATCTGCTTGCATAATGCTTATATGAACTCACTTCAGTGACACATTCCTCCCACAGGATTATATTTTGGTTGAGGGGACACATCTCTGACCTCAGGTAACAAAAAAATTGAGGAAAACTATTGAGGATGGGTTCTTATAATAAAGCCATAAGCAGGGTCTGTGGGAGGCATGAGGCCCTATCTCTTTCTGGTTCCTTGTAGTAGCTCACTGAAGTAATTCAGATCAACCCCACCTCATTAGCTGAGATGGCAGGGTGGAAATTCAGTCATAAACCCATACAATTTACAGGGAGTTAAACAGGTGCTGTCCTTTTAAAACATGTCATCTGCTGCTAATGGCGCCTGATTCATGTTACACGATTCGATGTTTTTCAGAGTAGGTGGAGTCAAATTTAATTACGACTGGTTTGGTTTTTTTTCTTAAAGAAGCAAAGCTAGAGGTAGATTTACACACTGCCAAGTGGTGCTGTAAAAGTTGATCATTAAAGCCAGTGATACTACTGCAGAATTAGGTACCACTCAAAATGAAGCGAGGTTTCCTGATCTGGCCTAATAAGGGAAAGTGCATTTGGCTGCCCTGGAGCTGCCCAGCTGGGAGACTGCTGCTCTGAGTCATAGTCTCTCTTTGTTTCCTCTGTTGCTCAAGAATAAACGACACCCAGCCCAGCATATATGTCTTAACACATCAGCACAGCTACAAATGCTGCATATGGGCTGGGAGGAGGGTGTAGAGAAGGAGGAGACAGGTGAAGATTCCCACCCTGTAAACTTGTGAGCAGCTCTTTGCAGAGCTTCCTTGTGTTGGTACCAGTGATGTGGGGAGCTGGCAGAGAAGGAAAAGATCCTTCATTAACTTGCACTTCTATAGTACAGTATGAGCTGATGGGGGGCTTGACTCTGGGTAAGTAACTGTGAAAACCAGGCTTTGAAACTCAGGTAGAAAGTAATTAAGGTTTCAATACAAGAGATAAGAACTGCATTACATCATGTTACTGTTCAAACACAGCCATGTACAACAAATGGCAAGTGTGCTGTGGAATATGAGGTGTTCAGATATACACACTGCATTTGCAGTAGTCATTTAAAAAAAATGAAAATACCCCAAAGATTTTCATTAAGAAAAAACAAAGGTGCCTGTTACTCATTTTGAGTAAATGTCAAGTGTTTTAATTTATCAAGAATCAATCCCTAAGTCAGTGAAAGACACTGTTTAACTCATATAAAAGTAGCCAGAGGGATATGAAAAGCCTGTATGCAGAATCCCAGTAAAAGCTCAGGCTATTTTCTGATTGCACTATCTTGTCCAGCGAGTGATATTTTAAATGCCAGTAGCAGCCTGTTCTCTATATTTAAACTAGCACAGCAGTGAGGCATTGTGTTTCCTATAAATATAGCATTTTGACTATTTACACACAGCCAATTCATACCAAACCCTGAGGAAGGGGCAGCAGGTATTTCATTGCCCCCAGGAGTGTGCTAAGACAGACCCATAGCTCTCTCTGGTGTCCGACTCCTCCTTTCTCCAGAGGGAGGTACAAGCCCTTTCTATTTTAGTATATTTTACTTCCAGCTTTGTGTTAGCTCAGCTGTGTTTGCAGACAAGTTGGGGAAGGGAAGGTGTACAAGCAAAACAACCCAGAAGGCAGGAAAGCAACACAGCAGAGTTTGCAGAGGCAGGTCATTCCCCTGCACTCCAGTAGCAATGTAGCCTGGGAAAGCCCTGGTCTTGGTATCTGTGAGGATATCATATGGCAGGTTTTATTTTTTAAAATAATGGTTGAAATCATTAAAAAAAAAAGCTGGTGGCTGCCATGTAGCTGCTGAAGAGGACAAAGGTTAATCAAGGTATGTTTATGAGAAGATTTTCATTTGCTAGGTTTTCAGTCGTCCTCCTTAGATGTGCATGTATTGATCTTTTTAAAATAGAAGACACTGCTGTGTCCTGAACTGAAATAAGATGTACACAAACATGAGGGTAAAATGGGCTTAGACTAAAGGACTAGTTACGGGCAATAACTTCTGTGCTTCTGGTCCTGTTCTGTCCAAGTAATCAAATGCAAGCATCTTACAAAACTAAATAATTAGGTGTAAATATTTAATGATCTTAAGTTAATACTGATCAATAATGTAGTTTTTCTGGCAGAAACAAATCCAGCCCTTTTGGGCCACCTGGGTAGAGGGGGGATTAGCTTTAGAAGTCAGTCTGAGCTCAGTAGTGCTAGCTGGAGCATATAGATTGAAGCCATAAGTTAACCATACAAAATATGATTTCCTGGAGCCTTTACATAAATATTAAGACTCAGAATGCAAATTTCTTTGGATCTATTCTATTGTCATTAATGAAATATGAACACAATCATTTTAGTGTTGGATACAATGGCACTTTCACCTTCTGTTTATGCAGGTAAGAGTATCTCAGAATGATACAAAGGAGATCCAAATGAACCGGTCTTTAAACTACTTTTCTCTTAAGACAAAGCATTTGCTTAAAGTGGGTGACACTAAGATGTAGTAGCTTGCTGCACAAAGGAAGAGCCTTTAATACTGGATAATTTGGATTTCCTAGCTCTACACAAACATGTTCATAGTGGTGTATGTGGTGTCAGTCTACACTCCCATGAACCACTAAGTGAATGTGGACAGTCTGTCCATTCCTTGTAATACTAAAGTAATTGTCTGACAGCCAATGTGACCAAAAGCAACAGTTATTTTAAGCCATATAGGCAGGAAGCTGGTTACAAAGCAGTGGAATGTATCAGTTCTCAAATACCTTTTCAGAATTTATAAATGAGCAACTTTAAAAAGTAAAGAGGGTAAAAATTAGAGGCTAGTTTGGTTGTTACCTACCAGAATTTTCACTGCTGTCTCTAGAAGCTGGGAATCTGCAGGAAAGGAAGGAAGAGGTCCAGCCTTCAGTATCCATGTGCTCCTGCACCAGCGAGCTGCAGGGCAAGCAGAAGTAGAGCATCTCATGTTAAATTTCAGATTACAAAAAGAAAAGGGCATTTGACATGCATATTCCAAAGACACACTTCATGTTTCAGAGTTGAACATGGAATATGGAGTTCTTCATCTCCAGCCCCCTACATCTGCCATCTACCCAAGGACTGTGCAGTATTCTGTGACGTGTTCCACAGCAGGTACAGAAATCACTGTTAGAACCTGCACTAACTGATAATGTTGGAAGACTCGGTGAAAAGGCTGGAGACTGAACAGTCAGGAAATGAAGAGCAGCTTCTCCTAATGAGAAACGGTACCTTTTCTAGGAATGAGGTGAGCAGGCAAGAAAATGTAATAAATATTGAAGTGTTCCTACTTCTATCACATCTACTCAGCAGATAGAGGGGCTGTCTGCAGGGCTGTTCAGCTGCCTTCACAAATACAGAATTGATTTTAAGAAATGGAGGGTTATCTTGGTTTTAAAACAGTACAAGAAGTACACTGAATTTAGCAACAAAGGGCTATGGAACTTTGCCTGGCTTTTTTGTATTCCTGCAGCACCTGACAGTGAATGGATTGGATTTGCAAAGTCATCTACATGGATTACTTGAAGCTTTGATTTATTGCTTTTCATCATTTAGGGAGCTTTGAGCTCCCATCCATTTCTGCCTTGTCAGGAAAGCTCAGCTCCTTCCGTTTGCAGAAATGAACAATGTCTGGAATAATTCTTGTGTGTTTCCTCCAGGGTTGGCAGGCAGATGATGTACGTTTTCTCCAGCCCACATAGATCTGTAGCAGAGGATATGAGGAGTCAGTAGTTTCTATTGCCTCTCCAAATGTGCAGCTCAGGGTAGCTCTTAGGGTGGTGGTTGTGTTATGGCTCTTAGTAAGAGCCATAACATTTAACCCAGTGGAATTTTATTTAAATAAAATTGAGATTAAGCCAAGGAAAACCTAAAGCAGTGTTGTCCAGCAGCCAAAAATACAGAGATTTTTCCTTCCAAAGGATTGATGAAATGATAACACATACCCCTAGTTAAGCATTTCAGTAGGTGTTGGTGATTACTTGGTCCTTGGGACCTTCCCTCAGTCATTTCTGAAGAGCTCTTCTCTCATCTCCATTCCTGTTCTCCTCAACTGCCTTTCCAGCTGCCATCAAACTTCTTTCTTCCTCTCGACCTCTTAGGAAAAGGATAGAGCAGATTTGTGTGTGAAGATTTCTCATAACAATTTAGAGAGCTTGGTCAAAAAAAGTTGGGAGTTCAACTCTAATTTCTCTCTCAATTAAAGGTGATCTTGATCCTCAGCTATTAAATCGTCTACCAAAATTTCTGCATGCCAGTGTACCAGGAATAAATCAAGGTCTGAAGATGGAACACGCCTAGAAGCATAAGGACAAAGACAGAGGTAACTGTAATTTAATCCAAATTGGCTTCTCTCCACCCAAAATACTGAAATAATATGATTTACTTTAAAACTTTGGAGTTTTGTACTCTTGAAACATGGAAGCATCCACAGTAGGTGCTGAAAGCACACAGAAGCACTACCAAATTTTAAATGGATTTATTTATTTTACTCAATTTTGAAGAAAAGAAAATGCTACCAGTGCATCATGACGCAGAATAAATCATCTACACCAGAGACATTTTATCATTCTTAATATTAGTTACCTCAATATGCTATTCTGAAAAAAAAAAGCCCTGTCAGGACATAAATTTAACTATATGGGTCCATTAGATTACACTGAATAAAGGATATAAGGTAGAAAGGGTTGTATAACAATACCATAAACAAATCTTGCTGCCTAGAAACAGCAGGCATAGGCACATTAAAGTATTTGAGGTACCTTAAATATTAACTACCTAGCAACAAGTCCCTGATTACTTCAAGGAAAACATGCACTGCCAAGGAAGGCAGAAATCACAGCAATCATGATTACTATTGTACTTTTTATTTTTACAGTAATGATTAGACACATCACTCTTGTTACATAACATACAATTACATGCATAGAGAATCCCTGCCTTAAATAGTTGATGCTTGACTATACTAAGAAACAATATATGGCCAGGAAATTACAGGTATGTGTTTGATAGAGCTGAGAAACTGGCTCTTTGCATCACTAAGCTCCAGTTCCTCCTCTGACTTAGTGTGACCACACCAACCTGCTTAGGTCCACACATTCCTACCTCAGTGCTTGCAGTTGCAATGGAGTTGTGCCACATCATGGGCAAACAGAATCTGAAGCATGTTACATGACATCATTTGACAAGAAGACAGGCTGTGAGTCTTACTTCCCTTGCTCACGTCACTTAATGTTCCTGTATGCTCCTCTGTCACGACTGACCCGCAGTGCACTCATGAGGAGCTCCCTGGGGCACTGCTAAGTCTTCCTGCACCACCATTATGCATTCCAAGCAAGCCCAAAGGCAGAATTTCCTCCTCCAGCATCACAGAATCACAGAATCATGGGGGTTGGAAGGAACTCTGGAGATCATCTAATCCAACTCCCCTGCCAAAGCAGGGTCACCTTGGGCAGACCACACAGAAATGTGTCCAGGCAGGTTTCTGAAAGTCTCCAGAGACTTAGACTCCACAACCCCTCTGGGCAGCCCGAGCCAGGCCCTGTCACCTTCACGGTAAAGAAGTTTCTCCTCATGTTGTGGTGGCACCTCCTGTGTTCCAGTTTGTGCCCATTGCCCCTTGTCCTAGCACTGGACACCACTGAAAAGAGACTGACCCCATCCTCTTGACACCCACCCTTCAGATACTTATAAACATTGATAAGATTCCCTCTCAAATTGTATTTGTAAAGCAGCTGAAAGGACTGTGATGGAAAATGGTTTCCAGTAACAGTTAAAGAAACTTTCTAATCTTGCATGTGTTTATTACAGCAGTGAGTAAACACGTTGGCAGGATGCTTACATGCTCTGGTGGCAGGCTCTGGTAGATGCCTACATTCCTATTATTTTTTTTAAAGCTTAGAAAAGGTGTCAGGTTAATGTAGGTTTGCAGGGTGGTGGAAGCCTTGGTTCCTGCAGTCCTAGTTATAACAAACAACATTGACATATCCAGCATTTTAAGAGCTGGGATACTTTCAGATTTGGCTACCAGACTAGGTTTTGCAGAACCCGACTTGCACATGACACTCTCAGGCTTCACATAAAACCAGTAACTGTTTACAGCCTGGGATCTACACAAAGACAGTAATCCCCTAGCAGAGGGATGAGAGTTTGGGTTACAGTTTATAAACTAAAAAAGAAAACCATTGGCTCATTTCTGCTCCTCTTTATTCCGTAACCACCACTCTAACCCTCATTCCAAAGCTTAACTCTACCAATGATCCTCATCCACCAGTCTCTACCCACCTCAAAAGAAATACAAGCCTGCAGACGTGGGCAGAACAAGCCTTGACTTCTTCCAGCAGTGATTCTAGACTGAATACTAGCAGCAGTTCTTGATTTCCTGCAGGCTTGAAACTGAGCACAACCTCACCAAGGGAAAGGGTGGTAAATTAAAGTGGGAAAGACACTGAGCGAAGGTGGAGTTTCAAATACCTCATTCTCAGTGACACCTGCTTTTGAGATTATTTAACAGGTTAGCTCTTACACGGTAGGCTTGGCTTTTGAATGGGAGGGAATGAATCAGCCCATTACAAAATCAGGCCCTATATAATGTTAATCTAGAAAAGCTTTACAAAAGCTCCTTCATCTGGAGGGTGAAGTTCTCCCAGTGTCACATGGTGATGATTTTGCTTTTTGTCCCCAAGTTTTCCATGGGAAACTCTGCATGAGTCTCCAGTAGTTGTTGGTAGAGCCTGATCCATCAGTGTAAGCCACTGCTGGTGCATCCTGCCACAGGATGCCTCCTCTCATGCAGGGGCAGGGAGGTCAGGGAGCTTTTTGTGCTTACAATTTTCCCCGTTCTGCCTGGGGCACTTCTGTCTCAAGGATCACACAGCTGAAGCTTCCTTTGCTGCCAGAAGTTGGAGCAGAATCTGAGGACACTTATGTAAGTGACGGAGGAAGAAAAGATCAATTTTTGTGTTAGCTCATGTGGACATTTCAGGTGTGATTCAAGCAGGTCATGTGTAGAAGGCAAGTCTTGGCAAAATCAAGCTTTGAGAGTCTTTCAAATTTAAAATCTAAAGAACTGAAGTTACTTGGGCTTGAGCCAAGAAACATAGAATCATAGGATCATAGAATGCTTTACGCGGGAAGGTACCTCCAGAGATCATCTGGTCCAACCTCCCTACACAAACAGGGACATCTCTACCTAGGTCAGGTTGCTCAGAGCCCCATCAAGCCTGACCTTGAATGACTCCAGGGATGGGGCCTCCACCACCTCCCTGGGCAGCCCATTCCAGGGATCTATCACCCTCATGTTAAAGACCTTTATTCTAAATTCTATATCCAGCCTAAATCTATCCTTTCCTAGCTTAAAACCATTACTTCTTGTCCTATCATTACAAACCCTTTTGAACAGATCTTCCCCTGTCTTCCTGTAGGCCCCTTCAGGTACTGGAATGTGCCCCCGGAGCCTTCTCTTCTCCAGGCTGAACAGCCCCAACTCCCTCAGTCTGTCTTCATACAAGAGATGCTCCATTCCCCTGATCATTTTGGTGGCCCTCCTCTGGACACACTCCAATATGTTCAGATCCTTCTTGTGCTGGGGGCTCCAGAACTGGACACAGTGCTCCAGGTGAGGTCTCACCAGGGCAGAGCAGAGGGGCAGAATCACCTCTCTTGATCTGCTGGGCACAGTTCTTTTGATATAGTCCAGGATGGGATTGGCCTTCTGGGCTGCGATTGCACATTGGTGGCTCATATCCAGTTTTTCATCCACCAGCACCCCCAAGTCCCTTTCCACAGGACTGCTCTCCAGTAGATCCTCTCCCAGCCTATACTGATAGTGCTGATATCTGGCCCAGGTGCAGGACCCTGCACTTGGCTTTGTTGAACCTCACAAGGTTCATCTGGGCCCACCTCTCCAGCCTATCCAGGTCCCTCTGGATGGCATCCCGTCCCTCTGGCATATCAACTGCACCCACTAGCTTGGTATCATCCTCTGCATGGTGCTCTGATAAAGGCAAAATCCAATCCATGGAAGAAACTAACATGTCAGTAATTTAGCATTCATCGCACAGCCAACAGTTACGTCAAGAAAAGGAGCCTTTACAGCATTCTTATTAAAACCAGCACATACCGTGCAGTTTTATACCATGACAAAACCGCCTTTCTCGGGGCCGCCTGACAGAGTTGCACTAGTGCGAGTGGAAAATACAGCCCGAGCGTCCCTTCCAGACGCTTCTCGCCGCTACAGGCGCTGCTGAGCTCCGGGATGGCGCCCAGAGGAGCAGGAGGCGGGAGCGGAGCGGTGCTGGGCGGGCAGCAGAGGGCAGCGGAGACCCGCCGGCTGGGCCCGGCCCAGCGATGCCGCTGAGGAACAGCGGTTCTTGTTCTAGCTTAGCGATTTTATGTGAATATATGAATATGACAGGAAAAAAAATCCCACCTGAGACCACTGAGGTAGGCACTTCTGTGCCAGAGCAGGGGGTGTTTAGATCAGTCTTATGGCAGGTAAGCATCAATACAGGGGGTGTTCTTAGGAGTGCTGGCTAGCAAGAGATGGCTGAAACCCTTCAAACTGCAAAATACAAGCAGGAGATTGAAGTGCTGGGGCCTGGGCTGTGGGCCCTGAGTTGGAACTGACCTATGGATGAGTCACAACCCAGCAGGATGTTTTGTTCCCCAAGTGGTTTCAGGCCCCACAGACAGAACCTGTCCCACCTGTGTGAGGCCCCAACTGCCCCCAGGTGATCATGGTTGGGGTGATGGGCCAGGCCAGAGCTATATCAACCAGGAACCGACCAGTTTGTGAGAAGTAACAAGGAGCTGGTCAGTTGGAAGAGAGTTCCTGTTGAGAGCAGCTTGCTCAGCTCTCTCTCAGTGCTGTGTTCCCCTTTGGCTGATTTGAGATGAAGAAGAGCAAACAGATGAAGAATAAAAGATGAAGGTATGCTGAGGAGATGCTGCTGAGTTTTGTGTTGGCATGAGGAAGAAGAGAGCTAGCAGCACAAAGATCAATAGCTCCAGTACTTGTATCAGAGTGGTTTTCCTTGTAAGGCCCTGGGGAGCTGTGCTGTGAGGCTCCTGAGGACCAGCCAAATACAAAATTTCAGCTCTGCTTTTTACTGAAGTGCTGCTTCAAGTAGAATGTTGGACTAATGATCTTCAGAGGTCCTTTCCAACCAACATTGGTGTATCTATGCTTTGATTTCTGAAAGACTCATTTTAAAAGAATAAGTAGAAAGCTAGGGAGGGACTTTTTACAAGGGCTGGTAGTGATAGGACAAGGGGTAACGGCTTCAAACTGGAAGAGGAGAGATTTAGATTAGAAATTGGGAAGAAATTCTTTGCTCGGAGGGTGATGAGACACTGGCACAGGTTGCCTAGGGGGGTTGTGGATGCTCCATCATTGGATGTGTTCAAGACCAGGCTGGATGGGGTTTTGAGCAACCTGGTCTAGTGGAAAGTGTCCCTGCCCATGGCAGGGAGGTAGGAACTATGTGATCTTTAAGGCCCCTTCCAACAAACCAGTCAATGATTCTATGACATTAAAATCACAATCAATTATTCAGTAAACCTTTATTTTGTCAAAGGTGCTATTTCTCAAAGCTAGGCCAGGCCTGAATTCATGTAAGTCACTTTTTCCCTGGATGGAGTGATTGCATATCCTATTTTAAAGTGACTTACCTCAGCAACAAAAGCTGCCAATAAGTCATAACTCTGACTCTAAGGCTTGTTCCAATTATTTTGCTATGGTAGCTAATGCAGCCTCGTCATGAACAAGTGGGACTGTGAGAAGAGGACATGGAAAGCATGGAGCAAAAATTGGTCTTTGCATAAGGAGTACTGTCCACATAAATTCATCCTGTTATCACAACATTTGGGGACTATTTTTCACCTAAATTTCCATCTCAGGGAGCTTTGCATGCATACTTCTCTAGCATTTTAATTATGGTTCCGAAGTGCTTTCCAGTTATAAAATACACCACAGGGATAGGTCCTATGCTGGTTATTTGAGGTTTACAAGTGGCACAGCAAATTACTTGCAGTATCAATAGTATAATCCAGCAGTGTTGATTCCCAATCCTTCCTGAATCCTTTTTCCACAGGCATTATACTACTGTGACAGGACATACTTTTTTTTATTTCATCTTCCACAAGCTGAATCCAAATACATTGAACAACACCAAAGGAAACAGGGCTACTTAAAATGACATCAATCTAACTGAGAATCAAATCTGTGACCACAGCTGGTTTTGTTCATGTTAAATTGCATTTGCCTGTGGATGCTGTGTTTGATTAAGAGCAGGGTAGTAGCATCTATTTTTAAGACTGTGAGCACATTTATAGAGAGAGTCTGTATTTATCTTTTTCACTGTAATTAACATTGAAGCTTGAGGCAAATCAAATCAGCCGAACAGAACAATTGTGTAATGCACCAGTTGGTCTCAGAAACTTTGTTTCAAACCCTTTTAGTTGAGTGGGAAAGTTATTTGGGGACTTTCTCATGTTTGTTTTCTTGGTTTTGGAGGTTGAGGGTTTTTTTGGGCACATTCAGAGCTACTGCCTCTGTAAAGAGGTAAGCATGGCTGAGCAAGGAAAAGGGTAATGCCAGCCTTTATTCTCCTTGCTCCTCTTCTGTGTGAACCTTTTTCTTTACATTGTTTGTTCATTGCTTTTGTGGAAAACATTAAAAAAAATGTCCCTCAAGTTTTAACGGACATTTGGACAATAGATACCTAGAAAAAAAAGCATTGGTAAATAATACAGGAAGAAACAAAACTCCTGTGAAGGAGGCATTTTTCTTAATTAAAAAACTAAATTGGGAGGTTATGGCCCAGCCCAAACTTTCTGATAAAGTATCTATAGCCTTAAGGAAGTGCTAGAATGCACTGATTTGAAATTTGAGAATCCTACCATTTCTCAGGTGGATCTGGTTGCTTAAGTTCAAATTGAACATTATTTATAACGAGGCAGGTTTTAATGAAATTTGTTTCTAACTCATTTTCTTCCTGCAACAAGCTCACTGCTTCTTATCTGGGATTGTTTAGCCTCAAGAAGGCTTAGGGGGCATCTTATGAATGTGTATAAATGCCTGATAGGAGGAAGAAAAGATGGGGCCAGACTCTTTGCAGCAGTACCTGGAGGACAAGAGGAAATGGGCACAAACTAAAATACAGGAAATTCTACTTAATGAAAAAGTTTTTTCTTATCTTTATGAGGGTGGTCAAACAGGTTGCTTAAAGCAGCTCTGGAGTCAACATCTTTGGAGATACTCAAAACCCCACGGGACACAGTTCTGGGCAACCTGCTCTAGCTGACCCTGCTGTGAGCAGAGGGGTTGGACCACAGGTACCTTTCAATCATTCCATGATTCAGCAACAGTGAACAAAGAAACCAGTTATTCTTGTCATCTTTCCAGCAACTTCTATAGATTTCAAGACTGCTTCCCTCTTTCCCATGAGAAACTTATCTAAAGAATCCTCAAATCATAAATCACAGCTTCTAAAACTCAGATTATCCTTGATTTCCTTGGGCCTGTTTTCAGTTGGTTGTATCAAACTGAATGTAGTATTCCCACTGAGGTCTTGCTCATAGTAGAGTAAAGGGATTACTGCACAGGTCTTACGTATAATGCTCTTGTCTATTAATTTTAGTATAACTGGATTTTTTTTTCACTTTTTTCTTCCTGGTTGGTTGATCAATTTATGATCTAGGATTACCCCAGAACTCCTAATTCACCAGCTGTTCCTGAGTTTGTATTTATACAGATGATCATTCCTCCTGGAGATTTTACTCTTGCTAGTCATTTCATTCATCTCAGATAATTCATTCAACTTGCCACATAATGGAATCCTGATACCCAGTGGGCTTTCAGGCCCTCCTAGCTTGATAATTTCCTAAGTACACTTGTTACTTCATTATTTGGGCCATCAGTAAAGATACTAAACTCCTGAGTTAATCATTAGCAATCACTCTACAAGAGAAACTTACCAACCATTTGGGACTGGGGAGGTGTCCTAACTGGGCTGTATTTCCTTAGATAGTTATGGGAAAATCACAAGAGGCAGGATCAAAGGTCATATTAAGAGCAGATATGTGCTATCACCCAGGACTGCTAGACTCTCACAAGAAGAAAGGGTGTTGATTCAATCTGAAATGTATTCTATTAACTGTTTCTTAACACTTTGTTGTCTTGTGGGTACTTGAAAGAACACACTTTGAAGATTTTGTTCTATTCTTTTTGCATTTAAGGAAAGAGTCTGATCTAAAATTCCTTCCTTCTTCGAGGAAAATCTTCCTTCTGCCCCTTTTTCATGACTCAGGATGGTGGCAGAGATTCATCAATATATATATAAAACTATAACCTCGCACTGATTTTGCAGACTTTGGAAAACAATCATAAATCAGAAACCCAAACACTTCTGCTTTCATCCTTTGTGAGTACTGAGCCTTGAAAACTAACTTCTCCAAGGTTATCATGTCTCCTCCAGGTCCAGATTGATGACATGCTGCAGACTCCTGCAACAACAACACATGCTTGAAATTTTTCCCTTCAGTATTTACTCAGAGATAGATCTATTTCCCCCTACATTCTATATGGTGTAATGGTGTATGTGGCAGGCTTGTGGTGCCTTAATAAATGAAAAGGTGCCTTGCAATTCTTTGTGTCCTCTTCCCTCAAAGAGGTCACTGACTATTTATAAGTAGTTTCTAGGACATATAAAAATCTTATTCAGGAATGGCTTTGACCTTTTCTCAGCAACATCTTCTGGTAAAACTGAGTCATCTGTGTAGCCACAGATCAGTCATAGTGTAATAGCTCTTTGATTTACCACATGTAGTCATAGACCTAGGGTATAAAGCTGTTATAGATATGCAGTATATATGTTGTTCAGATATATATAACAATTAAAATGTCAAATAAAGTGAAAAGCATGTTAACTGCCAAAAGTTACATGTGGCTCTGGTTCCACCTTGGCTTTTCATTGGCACTCCCCTTCACAAACTCAAAACCTGTCAGACTCCAAAGACAACACAGAACTTCCCTGATTTGTCTGAGGCATATATAGTTTTACATATTTTTTTCTTACTATTTCCATAAAATATAGAGCTTGCTTTCATTATTTGACTACAAATACAAGTGTAAACTTTCACCATAGCAGCTTAAAATATTTTGCATGTATCTGTTTAGTCAGGCTGTAATAGTTCTGCACAGCAGGGAAATATTACCCTTAGTATTTATGTAAAAGAGAGGTACAGAGAGCTTAAGTCATTTATCCATGGCCCAAGCAGACAGGACAAGGATTCAGATTTTCTGTCCTCTTTTTCAGTCTCATGTCTATCTTCTTTCCCTGAGTTTTACAATGACCTACATATCATTGCACAAGAAATGCAAAGCCAGCAATAAACACTTTTAGCCTCTATATGGCAATGATCCCCTCTCCTAGTTATTCCAGTATAGAACACATAATCTCACAGGAAAATAAAGTTCTTTTAATCTTCTGATTTAGCCCTTTGAGAGGCATAAGAATTCTAATTACCGGTGCGGTACTTATCTGAGCATCAAGAGCTTGAGGACTGCAAATTCTATACAGGACTTTTTCATCCACATGCCACAGATGAAGGAGAAGCTGATAAGTGTTTTCTGACCTAAATTATTGCCTGGCAGCTAGAGATTCTGCTCTTGGGAGAAAAGGGTTCAGTGTCACTCATAGAACTCTGTACATCCCTACTCTTCTCTTAAATACTGATGTGTTTATCTGCAGTATAAATGCAGCTTTATGTAGAGGTTGAGGTTCTGTAAACACGAGTTCTGTTAGAGAGCAGGGGGTACATAAGGGTCAATAAGGTTTTATCACAGCTCTTCATGTCTACTAGAATAACTTCACTGGTGGTGTTAAAACTGCTCACCCCTTCAGCCAGAGGTGCTGGTGAATCTGGTTGAGACACAGCAAGGCTTACAGAAGATCACTCTTCCTGCTCCAGCTCATGTCATTTGGGAAGGTGATGTAATGATTTCTGGAAAAGCTCCTTCGGATGGCACCCTCTGTGTCTCCTACAGGGCTCTGCTGCACTAAGTATGGATGAGCACACAAATTGGACTCCTTACAGCTGACACAAACCCAGAAGCTGTGCTCCAGGACTGCATTTGATGTGCTCCAGTTGCTAAGAGGTCTGGGACAAAACTAGATCTAATCTTAAAGTTCCTGGAACATGCACAGTGCAGAAGCTGGATCCTCAGTGCCAGCTGTTTTGTCCTCCACATTCTTTCCTATTGCAGTGCAGTGCTTGCCAACACAGGCACGGCTGGCAGCAGTGCCTTTGTAATAGAGACATGATCCAATGCTGCTCAGAGCACACTGCCAAGTGAGTGGACTGAGGGAAATCCTGACCCCCCAAAATTAGGCTCGCTCTTTTCATTAAGGGCCCATAGGTTCACTGCTACTCTGGTTACTGCTCTCTGGAGTCCGGTTTCATACATAGTATTTTAGTAGGTTACTCTGCAGCTGCATTAGTTCCCTGAATTTGGTTCACAATATGCTGTACAAATGCTTGTGGCCATGGAGTACAGGAATAGAAACATGCAGCTGGGGAGCAGGAAATGCTGATTTAAGCTGGCTTTGGCAGTATTGCTGCTGAATGTCACAGCATGGCAAACCTTACCCTCAAAGTTCCCTCTGGGACATCTCCCCGGGTAAGAACAGGAGAATTTGACCCCAAATTAATTTATTACATAGGCTTTTGCTGCAACTATACAAGTACATATGATATTTTTAAAGCCTGTTAGTCGTGCTGTAGAAAATTAAGTCAGCTGGAGTGATACAATATAAATATTTTGTATTAAAAATTGAATAGAATACTAGAGTATGTTTTCTATCATGCTTAAATCCTGGTGTGCTGAGATCACTGGCTTCCAGGCTGATCAATAATGTCTCATTGCCTTATGTTCCATCCCTTGAACATCTCATTCTTTTCTTATTCCTTGTATTTTGTGACAGTTCTAAATCTCTGGGATCTGAACAGACATTGTGCCCTGGTTTTGTACAGTACCTACCACTCTGGGGGTCCTTACCCACAACTAGAGCTCCTGGGCACAACAGTAATATAAGCAAGGCATGATCATTAATATATATTGTATAAAATAATAAGTGCTATGAGAAAGGGGAGCAAGAGGAAAGTGATTTAAAGAAAAACAAACAGGGAAAGTTAGACTTTTCCTGCATTTATTTCCATCACATCCAACTGACAGAGATTTCTGCACTGAATAACTAATATATTTCTCTTTCATAGGACAGCCAAAACCAGGGTGAAAAGTGACAAAAAGGAACATGTAACACTTTGGTACTGGGCAACTCTTGCTATATTTCAGGTGTTATTTGATGCTCAGCCTCAACAGCATTCGCAGCACATCAAGTTAGTTATGTGAAGAATGAAATACATACATTTTACTATTACATATATTTTGCTATTTTTGCAATTTTACTATCAAATTGCTGCAATACTAAGAAACTGAGTAGTCATATTCATAAATAGAGAAAGGATGATAAATCTTAAGGAAAATGCCAGATTCAGTGAACCCTAATAACATTACAAAGATAACTGGATGGTTTTAGTTTCTATAATATTAGATAGAAACAAAATCACAGAAAATAAAGCTACTTCCAAGAAAGCTACTTAAAAAAATCATTCAAATTGGCTAAATGTATCAGATAAAAATAGAATTTTTAAACTTTTTATGTAAAGGACATTAAATTCCAGTGATCCTAAAATTTTACTTCTCATGCTTTCTAAGTAAGAAAGCAAAAAGAGACAAAAAGACAAAAGCAAAAGTCTTTGTTTTTTTTTTTTTTTAAATGTGAACTTTTTTGCTCCTAAAAAAGCAATCTAAATTAAAAGTAAAGAAGGGGAGGTAAGCTCCTCCAAAGGGTAATAAATCCCTTAACTTGGTCAGAATGCTTTAAAATCATCTTTTGCTGAATATATCTTCAATGAGCAGCAAATGGATTTTCATCCCATTTTTAATTAAATTCATTCTGCTCTGCTCCCAAGACACAGAGTTAAATGTCTCTGTTATGTAGCTAGAACCACTGACACAACAAAGTAAGTCTTTGGGCATTTTCATAGAAGCCCAAATTGTGACCTCATGCCACCCTAATAAAGACAGACATGGTTGTGAGGAAGCATCTTTTAGAAATACCTACACTGAAACTTGCTTTGATCAAATGTAGGTTTAGAAAGGAAAGTTTCTTGTAAGGGAAATGTGCCCACACTTGGGGAAAATGAGTCTGTTGTGTAGATTTCCTTGCTGCTTTCTGGCAAATGGGATTAATACTTAATCAGCCCTTAATCAATGAAAACCCTGAAATGGGGTGGTGAAGCAAAAAATACAATGGTGAAGGACTTGCTGTGTCTGAACTGGTCTGCTCTGTACCCGTACAAAACCACTGGGAAAGCAGCAAGCCTAGCTGGTCAGATGAGGAAAACCAAGCAGAATCTGTTTGACACTAGCTGTACATTTTATTACAATGGCCATGAAGAGTAGCCTGTCACTTACTGTGGGGAAATCAAGAATGAAAAGTGGCCTTGGTATACTCTAAAGAGCATTTTAACTGACGGAGGCAGACCAACACTACAGTAAGGAATCTTTGCACGTGTGATGGCACTAGCTTGGCTGTCTGCAATTGAAATTTGCAAGTGTACAATAAAAGAACAGTAGGCTGCCAAAACATTCTAATTTATTTTTGCAAATGGTCTCATTGATTTGATCTTAGCAGTAAGTGCAACAGAGGGAAATCAATACATTAAACATAAGCCATATAGTATATAGCCAATGTTAACCACATACACATCGCTTTGAAGAGAAAATGTTATTGTTTTCCTGTGTGCTCAGTGAAACTTGGTGAAGTCGATGGAAATATTCCCATTGGCAAGTAAGAGGTTTTCATGGGAAACGAGGAAATATCAGAGTCCCTCTTCCTTTAGAGATAACAACTACAGCTGCCATAGGAAAAAGTTATTTCAGTGGAAAGAAAGCTAAAAATAAATATAGGCAAAAATTCTTAAGCTGAACTGCTTCCCTGGTTTTGACAAAGTTTTTGTTTTCTTGCCAAAAGCTAATATTCATTCCAGTGGTTTTGTATTTTTCTGTTATAAAACACATCACACAAGCATTTTTCAGAGTATTTAATACTGAAAGTGCGTTTACAGGTACCTCAGCAGAGTTCTGGTGGCACCTGTTGGCTGTCACAAACAGACCTCTTTTTATCTGCTGTATTGTCAATGAGAAGAGCCTATTGTGTTCCTTTTGTTCTGATGAGGTTCACGCTCACAGCAGACTTTTCAGAGTGATTGTTTAATGCATAATATAACACAAAAGCACACAAAAAGCCTTTTCAAAAAAAATACTTCAGAAGAGGAAAGTAACTCAAGAGACCTTCTTGCATCATATAAATAATACATAAATAAATTTTATTAACCACTTCACACAGCTGGGGAGCTACCAGGTTAGTAAAGATGTGATGAAGGACTAGATAAATTAAAGAATCTGACTGGAATATTCTAGAAGCCCTGATCCATGGATGTGATTTAAGACAGTGAGGGTATAGCATCACGGATTTATTACTTGCATTCCTGTATTAGTAGGAACACATTAGAACCATCTGAGTTATAGAAACAGGCAAACCAGTTGGTCTTGTATAGAAGTCTTACCAGCGGGTAGAAGACTGAGTTAGGGACTACTTAAATAAGCTAACATAGAAAAGGTCCATGGGACCTGATGGGATGAATCCAGAAATGCTGAGGAGCTGGCTGAAGTCACTGCAAGATTGCTTTTTATCATCTTTCTCATAGCAGTTGACAATCCTGTAAACAGTCAGACTGAATATACCTTGGATAAATAATAAGGCAGCAAAAATTGTTTCCATTTGTTGTCAGATAGCCAAATAAGTGAAAGCTCAACCTGTCAGTTGAAAGCAAAGAAGCAAATGTCCATACCATAAAATTTCCAATCAACTGCACCTATGAACTGGTACCTCTAACAGCAAGAGGGGAATGAGCTGCCTATAAAGATATCATGCAGGCAAAGAGGAGTGCTTTGAATGTGTTATAAGCGTGTTCACTGCCAAAGAAGACTTTTCTCATGTTTGCCTGCAAGCTACCAGAAGCATGAAAGCCAAACAAATACAAAAACACTCCACAAATTCTTGATCACGGGTAGAAATAAAGATCCTCACACTCTTTACGATGTCATTTCCCAAGCTGATATCATTCACCCCAAGCAGAGTTATCTATTTGTCCAATCTATCCAGTCAATGGTACTTCCAAGTATGGAGTGTTGCTAAATCCTATCACTTCCCATTAATCAACATCTAAACTTGACATCAAGCTGTGGGCAATCAGGTCACAGTGAGAGCACATGACTGTCAGCCCCTGCATTTCCTCACCATTAGCTATTGACAATGAATTGCAAAAACGCAAAATTCCTTTTCTAATTTTATTTTCCTATGCTAACTAAAGCTGATAGGCTCATAAAAACACTGCCCAGCTGTCAATCTATGGAAACCACACTGAATGAAAACAGAAAACCACCCGAGAGGAAAAAAAAACTTATCTAGGGGTGAACAAGGGTGAAACAAAGTCTGTCCTTGAAATCCCTGCAAGGAGCTCTGAATTATTTGGATGGCAACCCCATGCATTGCACAACAGCCCTGAACTACTTGGGAAATGCACACAGGATAGAGGGGATATTGCAAGGGGCAGTGATAAATATTTAACAAATGATAGTGCAGACTACCAAGAAATAGAGGAAAGAGATGAGAGCAAAAACAAACCCATTGAGATGCTGTGTTCCTACTCCTAAACCAGAATAGTTCTGAAGCACATGCTCATCTTAAAAGATGTTAATGTCCGATCAATCATACTTAATTTATAAAGTCATGCATACACTTAAATGCTTTTCTAAACCAGATGCTCATTACCTTCTAAAATCAAGCTCTTGCCTGGGTCTTGAATGTTAACATTTAATAAAGAGATTTCTCATTTCTTAATGTCCTTCAGTCACATGTTTTGTAGCATAACCAATATACATCAATAATACACTAATGTGGAAACATTGTTTGAGAGAGAAACCAATCCTTTCAAAGAATGGTTTGAAAGTAGTGCTGTTCAAGTAGTGCTGTTGAGTGGTAGGTAGTTTAATAATAATTGGTAAATCTTTTTATTTGTAAGTTGAAGAGGCTCAACTCCCCAGAATCCATCCCCCTCTGCCAGCAGAGGCTTCAGTGCTCCCAGCTAGAGTGTGTCCAAGAGAACTCTCGATTTGGCACAACAAAGGGAAGCAGAAACCTCTGGCAGGGGAGGGAAATTCCTAAAATGGATCAGCCACTGTCAAAACAGACTCATTCTGGAAATCTCTGCCCTCAGCTGATAGTTCCCAGTTCCAGCTAGAGATTCCCTCTCTCCTGTTGGGCAACAAATGACAAGTCAACTACTCCTGGAGCCATTCCGAGTGGTCATTTTCATACCGAATTATCATTTGTTCTTACAAGAGAATATTAATCATTTTAGCTAAAGTCTTCATGGGTTTCTGAGATAATTAATTTCATGTATAAGTCAAATGCTTACATTTATATACTAAAATGAAGGAATGGTACCAGTGAATAAGGTGTTTATTTGCACTGTCCAGAAAATGATGACAAAATATTGCAGGCAGGCAGGTGTGTACAACTGACAGCTAAAAGAGAGTTCTCAGAAGTCTGCCTTGCCTCACATTTTAGCTAATCTCAGCCCCAATACTCTAGTTTCTTTTTTCCTTAAGGCTTCACACATTTCTCTGTGAAAAGGGGAATGCTGCAGCTACTGCCACTAAGACGCCAGCTGCCTGTGACTCACTGTCTAACTGAGCTGCCATCCCTGTGCCCTGCCCATAGTGCGAGGCAGGGAAGAGAGAGAGGAGAAGAGCGAGACTCAAGAATTTCTTTCAGCTGTCATTTGTCAGCTTCCTGGCAGGGTCAGAGAGTGACTTCTCTCCAGGAGAAGCTGCAGCAAAGCTTTTACTGAGCATTTCGAAACCTGAGGCTCTTGCTGCTCCCTTTAGGCAGCTAAAACAGAAAGAAAGACATAACTTGCTTTGCACTCCAGGAGCTTTCAATTTAAGACACAAAATAATTCCCACTGCAACCACAGCTCTGCTGTCTGTTCATTCTACCTGAAATGTCACTGTGCCTTCTCTACTTGGACCAGGCCTTATTCTAGGACCCTACAAATGTATGAAAGTATGAAAATAGCACTGCTAGGAAACAAGCTGTAGACCAACCCATCCCTGTACTGCATTTCTCTATACGACTGATAATGCCTTCCAAAATAGGTGACGTTGCTCTTATGGAAAATCAAGATGGAAGTAAGTAATCGGAGATATATTCATTGAAATGCTGGAAAGTGATTTAAATCCTCTTGCCCAGTACCTGGCAGGAGTTATTTGAATTACTAGGGTTACCATTCTGCCAATGGCATTGACTGCTATATACAAGACTCGGGGAGGACAATGCTAGGCTGGAAGCTGTAGGGCATTCACAAAACAGAGCATTTTCAAAATCAGGATCTGTAGCCAAGAAAGAATAGTGTGCCCTTTTGCATACCTGCCCTGGGGAAAATGTTAAGAGATACTAACATCTCTTACCAAATCAAATAGAGTTCAGTTGCATTCATACCGTTCCTGTATTATTTGTGTACTTTAAAAAGCAGAAATATCAGAGGTCAGATGTTATATTTGAAAGAAAAATCTTAAAACTGCGTTCAAAATAATACAAAGCCTGTCTATAGGCATTTAAAAAAAATCATTAAGAAAGAAGTATAAATGGAAATACATAAAAAGATGAGAAAAATGGTTTTCCAATACTATGTCAAACTACTTACTTACATGCACCATTAATTTTCAAGATAACTGAAGATGTTCTTTCAACAACTGAAGCTTCTCCCGATGGGATGTTTTTTGCCTATGTCCATTTCTACTTGAATTTTATAGAGAACGTGAAAGCTCTGGAAATCTGTGAACAAGTGGCCGGTAAGGCTGGGAAGGGTCTGTGGCAGTGACGAGTTTGCTGGGGCATTTTCCACTACTACCTGGAGGGAGAGGGTAAAATTACCCTTGTATCAGGAGGTGCTCCTTTTTGTATAAATATTTTAAATCGTAATGAGGCATGTGCTGCGGTGCTGAGTCCTGTGCTATTTCCTTTCACCACCTGCTGACACACTAGATCAACTCCTGTCTGTTTCCACCAATTATTAAAGTTGCTCCCCCTTGGGAACAGCTTGGGGGATCCAGGCTGGGTCGTGGCAACTTCGCCTGTGGTGCTTGGCTAGAACCTCCTGCGGCTTTGCGCTGCTGAAGGCGCCCAGGCCCTACGGAGGGCCGGGACTTCTCCAGGCACCAAGAGCCAGCGAACGCGGGCCGGAGGGGGAGCGGGGGCCACACTGGAGCCGGGCCAGGTCGCCTTCGCCGGGAGCGCGCCGAGACGCGGCTGCGCCGGCGCTGAGGGGAGGGTGTGCACCTCTGCCTCAGACCCAGCCGCGCCCCGAGGGTTATCCCCGGCGCGGAAGGCAAAGTGTCCCGTTCCCCGCCGGCACCGCGCCTCAGCCCGGTCCTTCCCCACTCCTCACTGTCTCTGCGGCTCCCGGGCCACCATCATCCCCGTTGGGCGGCTGAGGGGAAGGGAACAAGCTGAGGGGAGCGGGCTGAGGGGAGAGGCGGGAGCGGCAGCCCCGCCCCTTCGCGCTCAGCGAGTCCCGCCCACCGCCGCGCCGGCCCCTTTAAGCGTCACGTGCGGCGGCGCGGGCCGGAACTTGAGCTTGTGCCTGTGCCGGCTGAGGAAGCATTGGGCTCCGCTGCGGCAGCGCGCGCGCCTGCCTGCCTGCGCGCCCCCGCGGCCGAGCCCCGGGAGCGCGCCCCGACCCGGCACCTCCCGCTTCC
>VYZX01030211.1:54255-68199 GCA_013401335.1 Brachypteracias leptosomus
GTTTCCTGTGTGGGGAAGGGCGGGCCGGCACCCACCCACCCGCCCGCATTCTTCTCGCTGTGGGTCGTCGTGGTCGGACAATGGCCGGGGTCGGGGGTCGCTGAGGGGAAGGGCGGGTGGTGGAGCTGCCTCCCGAGGGTCGGCGGAGGGGACCGCCCCGAGAGCCGCCGAGGGCGCCCGGTGGCGAGCCCCGGGTGAGGGGGGGGACGACGACGCCAAGGGTCCCCCAGGAGATGCCGCGGGTGGGTCCCGTGGGGCTCAGCCCCCGCAGGCCGGCGGTGTCCGCCCCTCTGCATCGCCCCGGTTCCCTGAGGGCAAGCCCGGGCTGCCGCCGTTCCCGCGGCGGGGAGGGTCACGGTGTCCCGGCACTGGTGACCCGGCGAGAGACGAGCCCTCTGCGGGCTGAGGAGTTGTTTTCCATGCACAATGTGTTTGTTTCTCCCCAAAATACAACCCGGGCTGCCCCGACCGGCTCCTCGCCCGTAACCCGAGCCGTTCCCGGCGCTGGAACGCGGCTGGTCACCCTTCGGGAGCATCGTTAGATGAGAAAGGGCCATCTTGGGATGGTGTCAGCCTTATATAAGGGATGTTCGCTAGCCTTTCTGATAAGGGGTGCTTGTGTCTTTGAAGAAATGTGTTCCCTGTTCTCCTCTCTTAGGAGATTGAACAGGTGTCTACACCTGTAAATAGCTCTCCGGTTCTTCTGGTGACTATAGGCAGTATAAGTGGTGATTACAGTGGAGGGTTACGGGTATTAATATCGGGCTGTGGAGAACAGAAGTTGTTGATAGAGTTGTTAATGGGAATTTTGAAACAGTGGTAATTATAATATCCTATCTGGGAGGTTAGTCAGTGAAGGTGTTTACAAAATGAAATACTGTCCTTAGAAATTAGCTTGTTTTGGATAATATGCATAGCTTAGATGTAAAGGACCATAGTACACCTGCTTTTAAGTTAAAAATAATCTGAATAGGTGGATGTTTCACCAAACATGTGGCAGGTTGCACACATTACTTACAGCTTTCTAAAACTGGGATCCATGTTATGCCAAAAAAGCTAGTTAAGTGGGTGTATGACCAGGTTGCCCGTCAGTACAGTGTGCTTCGTGAGCTTTCTTTCAAAGGCTGGGAAAACTTTATATATAAACATTAGATACCATTGTAATCTGTGTTTATCCAAAGAGCTGCTTTTCATACTGCTCGCTCTTTTCTGTTTTTATACTTGAGTCATGTCTTGTCAGTGCAGTTTTGTTTATACCTCTTAGATAAAATTAGTCTGTCTCAAGTTAACGTGACTTACTCTTATCCAGCAGCTTCACTTACAGTTGAAAGTAATACTTTGATTAATAAATCACCTTACAAAATACTTGACCTTAAGGTAGCCAACAACACTGCAAGTCAATGAAATGCATGTTTTTTGTGGAAAAACCCCAAACCCTTGGGTTTATATTTGCTATATTTGGATTCATCTGCACAGGCATAAAAGCCCTTAACTTGACCTGGAGTAATAAAACCACAAACTAGTGAACTAGGAGACTATTGTCTGAAAGCTTTAACTTTAAAACATTGAGTGTTTGTTTTCATGCAGCCATTACTGTGTTTTCTTTTCTTTTTTTTTTTTTGAGTCAGTGCCTAGCAGTCTGTCTCATGCTGTTCAGCAGCATTTTGTTCTTAGCCTACCTTTAAATTTTCAGCCCGTATACATGTGATCTCTATTGTGTGTGACCTACAGATTAACAGAGGGTAATATGATATTGAAGTCTTAGTCTGGTTGAAACTCTTAGATTGTTGATCGTGCTTTCTCATTTCAGTGTGTTTGTAGTTTTGTTTTCCCAACCCTCTCTGTGGATCGTCTTCTTGAAAGTGGGCTCTAGGGTTGTGAAATGGAATACTTTAGTATGTGGAAAGTAAACCCAAGAAAGCAATACTTCTCACAAGAAGTGTTTCTGGGTTCAGTAGCTCTTGCTTCTGTTAAGCTGGATATCCTTGATTTTATGATTTTATTACATTTGACCATTTATAATGAAGGCCACTGACCGGAAATGAGTGAATGGATTGCTGTGTGGTGAGTCACTGCCATATTAAACAAAACAAGGTCATAACTTGTGTTCATTGACATGTTTAATAGTCTGTCAAAAGGCTATAATCTATCTTTGCATCACTACTTGCTTTTGGAGGCCTTGGCTTTATTCTGTCCCACAGAGGCTCCTCTCAATCTGTATATGTTTATGAATTGAAATAGATAATACTGGCAAACTTTGCAAGGTATTGCTTTACATGATAGGTCTGAATCTAAAGAGCTGCCTCTAGGCTTTGTAATGCTCTCCTTCCTCCACTATAAAGGCACGTTCAGAAATGTACTAATCTTGGAAGCTGTATTTCTGACCTTATTGAATCATGGAGAGAACAGCTGAATTTAAAAAGGCAAAAACCCCTTGGTAAATATTTGCTATAAGCAAAATCTGAGGTTGGCCCTAGTTTGAAGGATGTCTGCCTATGTTTACAAGATGTTTCTGGTGTTTTTTTTCCTTCTGAAGTGAAAGCACTAATGAGTCACCTGCAGGAAATCTATGATGCCAAAGTGACTCATGGAATTTTGTTGGGAATTTAGCTGTCTACAGTGTACTTTCTTCAGTAGCGAAAAACCCCATGGTGTTCAACCATGCTCTAAATACCTTCTATCAGGTCTTGACTGGGATTTCACTCTTGGTTTACTCTGTTTATGCTCTGCTTGACAACGCCTGACTGGTAGTTCTACACAGATTATAAACAGTTCTATTAAGATTGTTGGTATAAATTATGTATATACATGTCCATATATAAATATATATAGAGAAGAGCAAAAGTATTGAAGACACGGAGTTCTTCTCACCATTTCCTTATCAGCAGAAAGAGGAATGAGACTATTCTATGGCATGAAAACTTTTGTTGTCATTGTATTGGTCTTGATAGTACCCTGGGCAGTAAAGCCAGACTAAATAAGATTGGGAGTATTTGCTACTAAAACTGTTACTAGTAGTATTGCTGGTTCCCACCACCCTGGACAAAAAAACCTTTGAGATATGGAGTAATGCTCAGATTGGATTGACTCTTAACACAACTTTTGGGGACTTCATGCTCAAAGACTCCATTATATCTCCCTGTAAGAACAAGGTTGTGTTAAGATGTGTCTTACCTTGAGCTGTAATCAGAGGTAAATGAGCATTTGTTTTAAACACTTTAGGAAATGAGTGTATGAATGTAACAGTACTGATTTTTCATCTCTTGAAAATGGTTGCAACTGAAGAAGTGCCTCTGAAATGGTTTTCTTTTAATGATATAGTTACCAAAGAATATTTTCAGAGTATCAGGGAACAGATTTCAGGTTAATTGTCTTAGTCTGATAGTGTGAAATCTTCTCTGAACCACAAATCATAAGGCCATCTAATATTCTAGCTTTGTGTGCTTGCCTTGCTTCTCAAAGGCATTGTCAAGGTTTAGGTCAGATTGATGCTTTGTTAACCCCTCTCCCTTCCTGAAGGGAAAGGGAATAAGGGAGGGAGAGACTTGTGTATTAAAACAGCTTTAATGAGAATAATCAAATGGAATATATACAAAGCCAACATCGAACCCAACCTTCCCCTGATGGCAATTTTATGTCACCACTGATGCTGTGGAGCGGACACTGGGGATGTCCCAGACTGGACTCAGTAGCAGAAGGAAACCAGATTCAGGAGCTGGATTCTGGAACAGGAGTCAGGAATACATGGATCAGGATCAAAGGCAGAATGGACAGAGTCTTCCTCAGATGCTGGCTGTTGAAGAAGGGAGCTTGACCCTCCTGATCCCTCAGCTTTGTGGGATGCGATCCCTCGTTGGTCAGTTGAGGATCAGTTGCCCTGTCCACTCTTCCCTGCCAGTGTGGCCTTTTACTTTCTTCACCCCCAGTGTGGTACACAAGATTTAGCAGTGACCTTGGTCTTCACACCCACCTTTGGTAGTCACTGTGAACAAGGAGTGTTGTCACTGCTTGAAGCACACACCGCTGACAAAAATATCCTGTTAACTTCACAAAGTGCAGTTAGAAGAGACCGAGCTGAAAAGTAAGATCACTGGACAGAACTTGTTCTGTGGTAGCTCAAACCAGGGCAATGTTACAGGAGGCCTGTAGAAATTACTTGTCAGAATTCCTGAGCAGTTTTTCGTGATTATAGACTGGAGGGGAAGAGTCATTCCTTTGTTTGAAGTCTAATGCCTGTAAATGCTTAAGTGGGGGCCTTGATCTAAGGAATGGTGTAAGGAGCAATGCTGCTGATACCAGTAGATACATCAGTAGGTTTAAGGCTGCAGAACAGTCCTAAGCATGGCTCTGAGGGATAATGACCTGAGTGTTACCTCATGCTACTGAATTAAGTATTTCATACAAAACTGACTTCCTGAATTTCAGTAGTCTGTCTTGGAAACTGTCTATTCTGGAATTTGAATTCCGGAGGAGGTGGTTGTAGCTTTAGAAAAATTCCTTCCGTATTTCAAGTTACTCCATAAGGAACCTCAAGCTGGTTTGGGTTTTTTTGACACTTTTCTAGCTGCAGTAGTTGCTGAACAGTTTCTCACCCTTGCCTGCTCATTCTGTTCCCTCTACTATGTACCCTTTCCTGGTTGTCACCACAACATACTCAGGGCCTATGTGACAAACCAGTGTCAGAACTGATCTGTATTACCTGCAACCCAGCAAGAATGTATGCTTAAAAAAACCCCTTGAATAGTTATTTGCCTGTTGCTGCTTGCTCCTTCTTACAAGAGAACAGAAAGGACTAAGGGCTGCTCTATATCCTTCATCTGATTGAACATTACATACATTAGTCAACTTTGAATTTCTGACTATGAGGCGAGATCTTTACCAGAGATAAATTATTTTTTACTTCCTTTAAATAAGATCTACTTTGTAGTTCCATCCATGACTCTCTTTGAAGAGCGTAGTAAACCTAAAACTAAGAATTAAATGGGTTGATAGTGTGCTACATTCTAACTTGATGAGAATTAAATAAATCTTGGGGTAAATGTTTCTTGGTTAGTCTCCTGTTGAATCTTAGTAGCAGATAAGATGTTTAATATAACAAGAGTGTTCCTGTCTGTTTTTTTTTTCCCTGGTATTCCTTATATGAAGAGGCTTGGAAATGTGAAACATCCCAGCTCAGGTGCACAGATGTCTTGGAGTTCTTGCCCACACTGAAATAACTTTAGGTTTTAAATAAATACATGAAAAATGTCTTAAATTTGATATGCTCTTGCTTTTTTTTTTGTATGTGTGATCTGAAAGTTACAACTTTTGTGATGGAAAAATTTGCTTTTTTTACAGAATTAAAATGAAGTTAGTTCAGGTGGATTTTTGTGGCTTGTATCTTGCTAGCAGAGGTTAGACTCCTCTTTTATCTCATGGGTGAGTATTAACTAAATTATGAATAGAAAATTGCAGACTACCTGCAATAAAAATATTTAGAACAGAAGATACTGAGAGGTAGCAGCCTTTCAATTAAGGGTCTGCATCTGTCTTAAAGGCCTGTGGTTTTTTGGTCTGTGAATACTGTTCTTGTTAGGTTCTTTCACAGTTTGACAGCACGGGTGATGTTTCAGCTGTATGTGTAAGGAAACACCACAACTCTTAAGTGACTTAAGTTTTAAACTGCCAGAACTGTAGAAAAAAGCAACCCTTTATTTGATATGCCACTTCTGTTCTTTCAAAACAACTGTTGTACATTGGAATGTGATTTTTTTTTTTTTTAAAAATGATCTTTAATTGATACTATTAAGCATACAGGAGAGACCTTATGTTGTTGCTTCTCTTCCAAGCTGCTGTGCTGCCTGGCAGCTGCAACAAGAGCCCTGACATGTCAAGGGGCTCTGCAAAAACTTCCACTAAATACTTCCCTCGATCTGTGACACTTCTCAGATGGTGCTTCAGAATTTCCCCTTAGATGCAAATACTTCAGTGCAATATCAAATAGGTCTCCAATAATTCTGTTAGGGTTGTGCATTGAGACAACAGGGCTCAAAGTTTGGTGGATTGTCCTTTTTCTCTCCTCAAATGTCTCAAAGATTTGAGACTACTGACAGAAGCTTTTTGTCAGTGGTTGGAGGTTTCATGTTTAATGTTAGAAAGAACATGAATTTTTAATATACATGGGGGATTCTAGAGACTAAGATACAAATTTAATAATTTAAAATTTGCTTCTCATTGAGTGTTAAACTTGCTATAAACTTGTGATTTAAAGTAGTTCTGTTCATTGGATGTTCTGGGTTTGTTACAAAATGCATCTGGTTAGTCTAATGGAGAAATCTGCATGTGCAGCTAAATCTGTATTTCTTGAAAACCCACTATCCTGCTATGGTAAACTAACCTCTCTAAATAAAAATCAACAGCAAAACAACTTGTCCCTAATTTATTTTCAGTCATGATTTAGTCATATCACTCTTGCAAGGATCGCTTGCAAAAAAGCTTAACCAGGAAAGAATACTTGTAAGAGAGAATAAGAAAACAGAGCCACTGAGGAGGGGCATGCCTCTGGGTACATGCAGGTTTTTCTTCTCCCTCCATCTGTTCAAACCTTTTGTGAAGTGCTCTAATTCCTGTCTGTGGAGTGAACACTTCCAGCTGATGGTCGTCAGTTCTATCAGTGGATCATGTTCTAACTGTATCCCCATTTGTTAAAATCATTGCATTTCATATGTCTTCATAGGAAGCAGAGTATTAGAAGCAAGTAGCAATAAGAGAAGAAATTGTGGGGTGCATTTCTAAAGGAGAAATTTAGAAATAATGCACAACTTTCATAAAAGCTCTGCTTTAGTAAACAAATATTAATATCGTTGATCAATTGTATATTCTTCTTCCAAACACCTTTAGTTCCTCCCCTGCTAAAAACTAGGAGAGGGTTTTTCCTGAAAAGCTGAACCAAAATGAATGGAATTCCATTTGGATTTCCTTTTAAGGAAGAAATCTTAATTGAATAGAAGTCCTGAAACTGTTCATTGTGTCCTTGAAAAACTGAAAACAAGCCACTTAGACATACTTTGAGCTCAAAACTTGGGCTCTATTTTTAGTAATATAATAAGTCTTTATCCCCGATAACAGGATAGGGGATAGTAGGCAAGATCATACTGAGATACTAAGTAAATCACATAAGACACCAGCATTGTGCAAAACAGAATTCTGAGCCAAATTTAGAAGTATATGACCTTGCCCGAGAGATAGTTACAAAATGTAAACGGCAAATGTGCTCTTTGTCATTAGTTTTGACTTGCAGCTTGTTTTCTCTGTCTGTTGCTCAGTTTAGGAAAAACAGCAACTTTCCCACATATGGCTGATGCTTAAGTTTTTCCTATACTGAAATGTCTTCCAGTAAAGTTTAAATGATATATTGCTTGTTGTCCTTTGATTAACGAATCAATTTATCCTCAACAGTTTAAAAAAAAAAAGAGGGGGGAACAGACAACACATGGATGGATAACATGTGGTGTGTGTGGCATGAAATCCTTCGCTTTCTATTCCTGAAACACATGTGCAGAGTTCTTGAGTATAACACCCTTTAGTGTTTCAAATGGTTAGTCCCAATCCATAATGCTTTCTCTGCCTTGAGTTTGATTAGTTGGGCAGTGAGAAAGTTTAATTATGGAGTGAGAAGAGAAGGTGACAGTGAGAAGAAACCTTACATTGCTTAGACTTGGCTCACCACACTAGACCACTGTCTTGTGGCTCTTAAGAAGTATTAACATTAGTCAAGTGATAAATAAACCAAACTATTTTTCATAATAATTAAGTCTTTCTGCTCAATGTTTATATTTAAATCTTTTGAGGATGGGATAGTTTGCTTATGCTTTTTTGAGTATAGCTGTAAGTGCTGAGCAAACATTTTAAACCAGCATCTTCAGAAGGAGTGAATCTTGTTTAAACTGTCACTTTTGTGAGTAGGTTTCAATAAAAACTTTTTCCTGCCGTTCTGATAATTTTCCTCTTACAAAGTGAATAGGATTAAAAAAAAATTCAACTTACTGCATTCCCAGCTTTAAGGCTATACCCACAAACAACTTGAGCTTTGTTAAAATACCAGCTGAAAATGGGAACCCGTGGTGGTCTGTAATAATACTAATTAGTACAATGTAGTACTTCTGTGAGCATAAACGGTATTATTTCCTTTCCTGTATCACTTCTGAGAAAGAACGTGTTCGCTAGCAGAGTTCAGCAGTGTAGAAGAATAGGGGGAAATTCTAAAGTAAAAAAAAAAACCAGCCCACTGAGCTTTGGTGGCTTTGTGCCTGTTTGCATTTTAAGAGTCACTGCTGGGCACTTCCCTGAATGGTATTTACAGGTTTGGGGAAGGGGTGAGGAGGTGATTCTAACTTCAGGTGGTAGAAATGCATGGAACAGCTTGTTGCACACGTGTAGCCGTCTAGAACAGTTGTCTCAAGTGGGGTACACACACACCTTGGGGGTGCACAAGACTGCTGATCTACAGGGTCAGGCTATGCTTGGAGGGAGGATGTTTCACCTGGTAGCAACCACCAGTCACAGCAGTTTTGTTACCATTTCTAGTACAGGAGCTCCTTGTGCAGTTGCTTGTACTGGATACACTCCAGACAACTCAACATTTTAACATTTTTCCGTGTGTTTTTAAGTTTCCTGAGCAATGCCCGATGACTCAGGGAATTTTTATAACTGCAGCAGAATACAAAGAAGCGTTCTTGATCAAAATGAATAGGAAGGATTCATTTTTGTTGGGTGCTTTCTCTGGGGCTTGCATCCTGCTTTTGCAGCAATAATACAAACTTGTGTTGTGTACTCCCATCCCCACTGCTTTAAATCTCTGTGCAACCCGAGTTGTACTTGAAGTGTTCCTGGTGATCTAGTCTGACTTTGAGATGCTGAGGAAAGTGCCCAAAGAATCTAAATCCCTATTTCATTTCCCTAGGCACAAGTGGGTAGCTGTGTACTCTGTAGTGTCCTGTGCTTCTACAGCTGAGACCAGCACTCTGCAAGAAACTTGCTTTGAATCCCCATTTGGAAAACCTGCTCCTCATTTATTGGAGGCTGGAGGATAAGCAGGCTTTCTAGCAAGGCTGTAGAGTGTAGTAATCATGAGAAGCCTAACTGGGATTTTTTTTTTTTAAATCCTCGTGGTATAGGCTTCTTAAGGTGTGTCTGTGTGGGGCAGATTGGGGAGTAGTGATTTAATTTCTCTTACAAAGCAAAGCATTTCAATTCAAAGTGATTGAGGGCTCTCAAGACTATAACAGTGCAAGCTGTATAAATGACAAAGATATTTAAAATGTGATTAGCTGAAGGGATAACTTGTTTAAAGTTTGGGGTGGAATAAGCAAGTAAATAAAGTTAACACTTCATGACAATTAAAAGCTTATACTTGTAATACCAAATGTCTCAATACTCTTCCATCTTCCTGCAATTACAGTGGCTTAAATATAAATTTAGAAATCTGTGCTGAAAGAAAAACTTAATTAGGCTAAGTTTTATTTGTGTAAGTAGTAGTTTTATTTTCTCCAGGAGAAAGAAGTTCAAGTTTATACTCAAGTCTTTCCAGTTAATTTGTAATCTCTTAATCCTGGCTAATATTTTGGAACACTGTTCAAAGATGAACTGGAACTTGGAAGCAGACTTTCTTTTGAAAAGCCACAAGAGGTCATAAGGGTCAAACAGTGCTAATAATAAGGTCTAATAGTTGACTTTGATTTAAAGCAGACACAATTTAAAGGGGAGGGAAAAAAATCTCAAATATATTTAAAAATAGCATTGAAACTTGTTCCTGAAAGCTGACAGTTCAGGTGTCAAAAGCTGCATTAGCAGAGCTGAAAGATGTACTTTGGCTGTTTGCAGTGGGTTTTTCAGCTTTTACTTTTTGTACACAAATGGCTATTGCTTGTGTTGGCTGGTGAGAATGATTGTGAAAGTTGCTGTTCTGTCTGGCTACAGAAAGAATTTTTGAGAAAGTGTGAATTTATGTCTGTTTATATACTTACGTCACTGAACTTGAAGCTCCGTTTATATATATTTGTTTTTGTGCTGACAGCAAACACTTTCTAGCTAAGGTCCATTCCTGAAGTCAGCCAACAAAGTTTGAGGAAGATAAGAGGAGTGTACTCCCTGAACCACGACAAGGTTGGAAGATAGTTACAGCTCTCTGGGGGATTGAACCAGGCAGTGGCTCAGTAGCAAGGGCTAGATTCATGAGATTTCGTTTGTAATCTTAATTCTTCCTGCCCTGTCCCCAGAGGAAGCTGCCAGCCCACCTCCTTGAACTCTTCAGACTTGCCTGGAGCCATACAGTGTTGAGCAAGTGGCTTGTCCCAAAGCAGCAGTTTGTGTTCTTATCACAACTTGTGCCTGCCCTGGGATCAGCTCTGCTGGTGGCAGACTGGCAAAAGAGCTAGAAAACAGTTTTGGCTTTTGATGCTCTTCCAAGTTGCTTTTGTATCACTTTTTTCAGAATTAAAGAAACTTTATCTGGCATTGCCTGGCCCTGCGTCACTGCTGGTAAGGTCTGAGGGGAGGTGGTGGTGGAAGTGATCACATCAAAGCTGGTTTTGTTCTGAATTTGTGACGGAAGTTCTATTGTGCTGCAGCTACAGAGCTGATACAATCACTGTGGATGGTGAATGTATCCTCAGTGATAGTTCATCTCTGACAGGAACATGCAAAAAGAGGCAACACTTATTTGAATAGCTTGAAAGTAAGGGTAAGGGATAGAATGAGCAATTTTGTACTTTGAGGCAAAAACTTGGTAAGCAAGGACATACCTCAGAATATTAAGGGCATGTCTTAAGACCTGTCAAACCTGAGCACTCCTAGAGTCAGGGGAGATCTTTTTATGGGGCTCAGCTCACTGCTTGGTGACTCTTTCCATACACAGCTTCCTGCTTTATGCTTTGAAGGACAATCACTGTTGTTGGGATCTGTAAGAAGTCTGTTCCAACAACATTGTGTTGTAGTTGCAGGTTGATCAGTCTTTATTCCTGACTGTCTGAGTTTCAGGAGATCACACGACTACTGGTATGACATCTATAGGGAGAGAGGTTGGTGGAAACAAGAGTAACTGTGTTGATAAATTGTATTTTGCGTTATATCTCAAAGCAATCAGTCTAGTTTGGCTGTAGAAGAAAGTCCAGTGTTTCCTTTGGTAGAGCCTTGTGGTAATTAATTCTTATTAATAAGGTATTTCTTAAAATAAATCAGTTTTAAACTTGCCATGTGTTGTTTGAGCAGTCAGAAATGTGGCCACATGTCTTATGTATGTTATCCAAAAACTTCTAACTGGGGATTTTCAGTCTTGTTTTGTATGGTTACTTTCCCTCTTGGCTTTAGAAAGATGTAAATGCCTTCTGTAACATGTATCACTGTCTACAAACTCATGCTGCCTCTAAATTCTGCTGTATTTTACATTTTATGATTCAGTTAAAGACTACAGGCTTGCAGTTAACTTTCTTGGATCTCTCTATATTTAAAATTGTTTCATAAGCAAAGATTAAGTGATAATAATTTTCAAAGATGCAAGATGGTGGCTGAAGAGAGCTGCTGCCAGACTTGCCAGGCAGGCTAAATGACTGCAAGTGAGTGGTCTTGAATGATTTTACAGTATTAGGCAGAAGTTGGAGAGACCTGCTTCCGAAAGCAGAGTAAATATGACTGCATTCTTTGAGGGTGGGTAGGGGAATTAAACCTTTTAATTTGATTCATCCATCTTGCATTTCCAGAGTGTACTCTTCAAGAGTAAGAGCTTCATATCAGTACTTACTGTAGTGATATTTATTGAACATGATTGGGTGTTGGCTCTGATGTGGTTGTCACAGGAAACCAAGCTTATAGCCAGTTATAAAGTTCTAATCAGCAGGTCAGAACCAGATGTGTTTTATTTAGTTAATATGCTTGCTTTTGTGCTGTCACACATACTTTCCTGTAGGATGTTCTCTAGAAATACTGTAAAAAAAAAAAACAAAAAAAACCCCAAAACAACTCTCGTGATGCTATCATCAAAAAGTCAGTGTGATTCCACAATTGGTATTTTTTCACAGCTGATGTGCATTTCTCCTGTAAGATTTCTTCACATCTAGTTTTTCTTGGACACTGAAAAACATGTTAATCTAATCAAATGTCGCTAAATATGTGCCATCTTTTTTCCTATGCTCTGCCTTCCCCATGGAAAATTTTCTTGAAGCAGTCAGCTTTCAGTGTTAGTAGCTTGATAATCACACTTACTGAAGTGCCAGTGCTGCCCAGCTGGTGGATCCATATTTGCTGTCTTTAAACTCTTAGTGTCATGTGCATTTAACTCCAAATAAATTTATTTTTTTTTTCCCCCAAATCTCATCTATACTTTAAGTGAACACCAGAGTCAGTTTAGAGCCAGTTTTCATTGTGCCCCTGTAGTACTAGAGAGAAGTGTTCCTGTAGAAGTTCTTTGTGTATGATTGTCTGGGACATAATATGTTGGAGTAACTCACAGAACTAATAGAACAAGACCCACTTGTCCTACAGTCCCTGATTCCAGTTTTCTTATGCCCTTTTGCAGGCAGGTCTAAACTATCATTTCCTTATATCTGTAATTAAAACAATCTTGCTTTCTCTTTTTTTTTTTTTCCCCCTCCTGTAAGCTGCTGGAAGAAAACCTCAGTTACTATCCAGAGTTTTCCTACAAATATCTCTTCTTGTAGCAGGAAATCAGTGGTTTAAAGACTTAGGTGGTAGTTTAGATTGCCAGGTTTGTAGTAGCTATGGTAAACCTTCAGTGGCTTGGTCTTTAAATTCCTCCTGTGCCAGGCTTCTTTTGGCTACTTGATGCACCTGGCTGGTTTCTAGCTCTCACAGTAGAATATGAATGTGGAAGTCACTTGCAAAGCTAGCAAAAAGTAGATGAAGTCTGAGACAGTACAGTTCTAGAAAATTCCCAGGGGTGAAGACAAGACTCTGGGACTGTGTGGGTGAACTGGGAAGGGAGGTGGAAGATTTGGGAGTGAGGAAAGCTGCCTCTGTTCCTCTTTGTTGTAAGTTTGATAGTGCAGATCTTAGACTCAGCTTGCAGATGCTCTTGCATGTTACTTGGACTGAAAAGCTCAGCTCAGGCTGTCCTAGAACTCGTCTTGTAGGAGCATGAGTCTTTGACATATGGATACAAGATGAGTTTAGGTAGTTCAGTGAGATTTGACTCTTCGCACAGTCACTTGTTTCCTGGTGCTTGTCTATCTGTATTAGTCTCCTTGAGAACTTAATTTAATGATGGTATGATTCATACAAGGTTCTGTACAGGCCAAGTAACTGCCTGTAGCACTCCTAGGGTGAAACAGGGAGAACCAGGAGTTTCTCTGCAGATACAGCCCATCAAATGGTGCAGCTTGATTACCCACATTAATAGTAGCTCTGTCCTGCCTCCTGCAAGTGTCACTTCAAATTCTGCTGCCATGTGCTCTTGGTTCTTGCTTGTCTGTGTGCAAGCACATGTGATACATCCCATTTAAATGAGTTCTATTTAGATCTGTTCTGACCTATACTATTTCTATCGTATCTCATGTAAATACTTCTATTTAATGATGAAATTAGCTGAGTCTGGTTACTTAAATGTCATGCTGAAAGCTAGGAATAAATGTGTGATCTTGGAACAGCAAAGTCTCAATTAGAAATGTTTCAAGGAGGATACAATGTTTGAAAATTACATGGGAAGTTTGACTATCAGTTGTCACCTGCAGATACCAGACTTCAAGAAGAAACTGAGATNTGCTTTCTCTTTTACTTCCTATGTGGTTCACTGGAATTTCTGAACAATAGGAGAACTAGAAACCTAAAACTTAACTGTGTCCTTTGATATTCCATGAAGTTGAGAGTGTTCTTACAAAGGAGGAAGTATGTGTGTGTGTATGTAGGAAGAGAATGTGAAACTAATAGTAACTGGGTAGGTATGGGAGAGACCTG
>VYZX01030211.1:76519-119152 GCA_013401335.1 Brachypteracias leptosomus
TAAATAGATTTTTTTTTTTTTCAAAAGCTGTATATTGTATTCAGACACATAATCCATGACACAACCTCCTGTCACAAGTGTGGAAGCATATTTAAGTCTACCATAGCAGGCTTTATATGACCTCTTCAGTTAAACTCGGTTGCTGCTCAGCTGGGAAGAAATATTGAGTGTAAATGTGTGTCTTTAAGACTTCCTGTGCCTTTGCCATCTCTCTAAACAGAACTTTCACTTCTGACTCATAAAAGCCAGTNNCCACAATGTCACTAAAAGCCAGTATCCTACCAACATGCTGCTGATCTCACCAAGGGGTTAAAATCTAGGAAGTTCATGTCCAGGCACTACTCAGCAGTCAGTGGGAATGTTTGTTGTTCTGTTTCCCTGTCTCTTTAAAGTGTTGAAGCTCTAATTACAGTTTGACTGTGTATGGAATGCACCTGTTACCAATATTTTCATTAATCTCTGGTTCATTACTTCCTACATCTCTTAAATGCATATATTTCAGGAATGATATTGTGAAGCTTTAAACACAGATGAGCTGCTTTATGATGTAATCTGTTTGCTCACCAGATTTCTTCACTTGTGAATCATGTAATTGGTGTTACCTTTGTCTCTCTTGTTTGTACCTTCTCTTGTGTTTAAAACAGCAAAGAGGAAACCTTAGTTTGCTGCCTGAGCTCCAGCTGTTTTCAGATTATCCTGCATTTAGTGACATTGTGGGAATGTGCATCTTCCTAGAGATTGCTTCATCTATTGCAATTAGGCAGTGGTAACTTTACATCTGAGTCTATGAAATAGTTAATTTCCTTACTATGTTAGAGACTGAATAAATATTGGTTTCTAGAGTGTTTTTTAAATTGCAGTGCATAATAACAAAACAGCAATAGCAAATCATCATTCGCTGGAGTCTTCTAGTCCAAGGGTTCCTGGCAGGGATTTTACACTGCAGAGAAGCTTCTGGCAGACTTGTCTATCAGGCATTTACTTTGATTAATCAAAACATCTACTAATCTTTTTCCAGATTTACCATGGTGGCTACTTTTAATTCGTCAGAAGGCATTGATTGGGAAACTTCCAGGAGACCATGAGGTCTACAAAATAACGAAGATTGCAGTGATTCCACTTTCTGAAACAGAACCTCAGGATCTGGAATTAGAGGTATGACTGTCCTCTGAATTCTGACTTTCCCTCTTCTGCTTCAGTGAAATTTAAATGTGGAAATAATAGTTAAACATATGCCTCTTTATCTGCATAAGCTGGGAAAAAGAGATGTTGAATGTTTTGTGCCTTTTAAATACCATGTTTTGATTAAAAGTTTTTATTTTTTAAATAGAAATCACAAGTTCTTCTAGAGAGGGAAAGTACAATAAAATTTATACCCAAATTTCATGAAGATCCTTGAAACTACCACACAGGAACAAAGTTTTATTAGTGGAATTGAGCAGCAGATCATTTGAGAACAGAACTGAATCCACTGGAACGATCTGAAGAGACAAAGCTGTAGACTAGGACAGGAACTTATTTTTTTTTTTCCTTAAGATACAAACCAACCAAACCAAAATAACAAACCAACCAACTCCTGATTACCTTTTAATGACTAGGCTGGTAAGACTTTCAGTAAATCCTAGTACTAAGGTGATGTGCAATCTCCAGAGCTTTGGAACTCTAGGAGAAGGAAGAGCTGCTGAAACCCTGCTTCAGAGTCTGGGTCTTAGAACCTCCCAGGATCTGAGATACAAGGACATGACTTGAAACCCAGATGTAATAATACCTTCCTGTTATTAGTCGTGTAGGCAGGAACATACCCCATCCACTCAGTGCTTCTGTGCCTAGAAACCTGTAGAAGAACTCAGGTTTGCAGTGCCCTCAACTCCTTTTTCCTGAAGTTATCCCTGAATATCTCTAAATTTGGACTTCATGTGTATATTTTTTGGGGAAGAAGCTCTCATCTTTGCCCTGTGATTGAGGAGAGTGTGTGTGTATATGTATATAAATACAACATAGTAGTTTTTATATTTATATTTTTATGGATCTCTTGCTTCCATCCTGTTCTGGAATCTTAATTCTGTAACTTGGCCTCAAGGGAAACCCTTACTTTAAATGTTGCAGAAATTTTTCCGAAAGAGAATGGATAAAGGCAAAACAATCCAAGTGAGTAATACTAAATCACACCAGTTTGGGTGAGAAGTTGTGGTGGGTCTCAACACTCAAGTCATGTCAAATTGAGGCAGAAATTCTCACAGTCACAGGAGAAAATGCCTTTTATAAAAAAGGCTATAGATGAAACCTGCATGTTCCCCCTGTATTGGGTGTCTCCTCTAGGTTTGTGGACATTGTTGTCTTGCTTTTTGTAGACTTGAAAATTTCCTTGAACTTTTTAAAGAGTATTTAAGTATTGGCTTTAATTCAATATCATTATTTAGCTTTGTAAAAAGCACCATTTTGGAATAAACAAGCCAGAGAAGATTACACAGTCCCCAGATGACACAAAATTTCTGCTGAAGACTCTTACTCAAATTAAGTCAAATGTGTCTGCTCCAAATAAAAAGAAGGTAAAGCTTTTTACTATTTTCTTGGTTATGTTTTTCCAAATGCGTAGTGGATAATTCAAAGGTTGTGGTGCATGATCAAATGGAATACTAAGACCTAAAAAGAGAACTAGTGAAAAATGTGCAACTGCTGTCTTGAAGTTCAGTAGAACTTTTGATTAACTGATTCTCCTATGATTTTTCATTTTGTAACTGTGTAATTTCAGCAGAACTACTAATATAGTGCCTTCTTACTGGCATTAGTGTCTAGTAGGATTCTGAGCTACAAATTGCTTTGCATAAGCATCTCTCCTACAATATAGAATTGGAGACAAAATATAGTGCACAGTTCCTCAGAGAACCCACTCAAACTTATCAAAATACTTTTAACACAAGGTCTTGGATTAGGAAGTCCAAACAATATTTATTAAAATTAGCCCAGATAGATGCAATATTCTTATAAACTCTTGAGATGCTTGAATGTAAGCTCCAAAAGTTTCAGAGCCTGACTGCTTTGAATCCCTTACTGATAAAAGTAACAGCATGATATTTGTGAAGATGCTGTCCCTTGTTTATCTCTGCTAGGAATTCTAGGATCCTGCTCCTCAATGGGAAAATACTTGTCCTACCACATTAGAAATGGCATTTAGCAAATCTGGCTGGAGTCTAAGTCAAAGAGGAAGACATGAGAAAGCTGTTAACTTATCTTCCAGATTAAAGAAAGCAAAGAGAAAGAGAAGCTGGAGAAGAGATTATTAGAGGAGTTGTTCAAAATGTTCATGGATTCAGACTCCTTTTACTACAGCCTGACTTATGACCTAACAAATTCTGTGCAGAGGCAGAGTGCTTGTGAGAAAAGTAACTTACCACTCTGGAGAAAAGTAAGTTGTAGGTTTTTGTGTTTATAGGTTTGTTTTTTTTCTTTTCCTTCTGGGGGATGTGGTCCAGACTTGTCTGGTCACATTCTCTGCTGGTATAATCTACAGCAACTGAAGGTCTTGCCCTGTAACCAGCTTCAGTGCAAGGAAACGAAACAAAAGTCTCCAGCAGCACGTCTTGAACTGAGCTGTATTCAAAAGCAGTGAACACTAGACTTGTGTGTGCAGTTGTAGTGAACAACACCTGGTGTCTTTACCAAAGATATTGCAAAACCTGCCCTTTTTGTTTTAAACAGGTTGATGACAGATTCTTTTGGAACAAGCACATGATTGAAGACCTCATCAGTGTTGATGTGAGTCTTATTTCCAACAATGACATCTGTATTATGAGAACCATTCTTTAGTTTTAGTTGAAATGTTTACTTAAGGCCTTACAGAAGTTGACTTTAAAACCTGCCTGGCAGACAGGTCAGGGTCAGGGCTGTGCCTGCTGAAGCTGAGCTGCTGATGTTACCCTCCTCACCCAACCAGCCTTCCAGCAGCCCCCTAGTTAGCTTGTGATCTTTGCTAATGAATAAACATGAACTGAATTTAAAAATTTGTTACAATAAAGCAATGAAGAATTACTTGCTGCATGATAAGTTTGTGGATTTCTGAGGGTAAACTTAAGATGTAGTCACCTGTGAAGTGGATTGTCCCTGGGCAGAGCTGAACTTGATAAGGGAGGAGGAGCCAGAAAAGAAAATCTGAATTCCAAAGTTTTCTTGAGACAAAATTTTTTGTTGTCTTAAGTGGAGAATATTGTTTTTCTCCTTGAGCAGAGTAGATGATTAATGTAACAATAGTGTAGAACAAGTTATTCTGAACAGCTATTCAGAGTACATAAAGCCTTTTCCTGGCTAGTGAGCACATAGACAACCACACTTTTTTCAATATATGATCTCACTTCATTTTAAATTAACCTTTAGATGGACTGAGTTAGTAACTACTATATACCAGTTTAGGTCAAGCCTTAGGTTCTTTTAAAGATGGCAACGGACATGTTATGCTTCACATATCTCTCTCATTAATAACTTTACATACTCTGATGGTTATGGAGTCAGAGCAGGGTAAACTCAGATGCTCTGTGAAAAGTTGTTTATAATACAGGAGTATAACTAGTTATATTTTTCATGTTGTAAGATATAAATGGATAACCTTGAATTAGGGAATTTGGCTCTCAATTCTGTTTTAAGAAATGGAGGTTTTAGGGTGACAAAGCACTAATGTGAAAAGCCCTGAACCAATTGGCCTGGGGACTAAGTTGGTTTATGTAAAGCTTATGCTAATGTTTTGCTGAAAACAGGCTAATGAGGTTACACTTTCATATTTTTATCTGCCTATATAAACGTAATATGTATCCACATAAAGGTTGTAAAACTGCCTTTGAACAGAAACTAGGTCATAAGTTACTTGTATTTCCTGCTGTATCTGAACTGACTATCCTTGTCTCTAACATGAGAAGTTACTATTTCAAGCTCTTAATGTGCTTAAACATCAGATGCAACATCATATTGAAACCCCCCTTTGGGGAAACTGGAAAAGAAGCTTTTAAATACTGTGGGGTTTTCCTCTGTCCCTACATAACTGGGATTAAAACAGGGCTTTCCTTGTTTCAGCTTGCTTCATCTCCACAGAAGAATTGTAGATTGCCTTTTCTTTCTTCCTCCTGATTTAAAAGCTCTATGCCTACTGGAGGAAGGATGCTGGTACCTCTTACAGAAATAAGACAAATATATGGGCAAAAATTTCTTAAAACATGAAAAGCATGTGAAGCAACTGTTTCTAAGCATGAGAAATGGCAGAAATAATTGTAGGTAATGTAGAACCAGCAGGAATGTAAATGTTTTTTGTAACCTTCAGAGTGCTGAAGTGGACTTCTGGATTATACCCATCATACAAGGATTTGTGCAAATTGAAGAACTTGTAGTAAACTATAGTGAATCTTCTGATGATGATAAAAGCAGTCCTGAAACTCCTCCTCAGGAATCAACTTGTGTAGATGATATTCATCCAACGTTTCTGGTGGCACTTATTTCACGCCGGAGTCGGCACAGAGCTGGTAGGCAAACGTAGTTCAAGGTACTGGGATTGTTCCTGGACATTGGAAAGGGTTGCTGAAGCTGAAGCTTGAAAGGGTGCTGTGGTGTTCAGCTCTTGCAAAAAGTACATGGTGCAGCCTTTCCTGCTTCTAGGAGGGAAAGAAAAGGCTGTAGTGCATACAGTACTACACAGCTGTTACTTGGAGTAGTTAAGTGAGCCTCACTAATCTCCTCTTGAGCACTGAATGTGTCTTTGGAGGTCACAGTTCTGAGAAAGTTCCATCTTTGCAACGAACACCTTGATTAGGACCTCACATATGGCTCTGTCCTGATATATTCCAGTAGGCTTGGGTGGGATTTAAATTTTCAGAGGTCTTCCTTCATGGACTGTGACAGTGTGTGTGTAGGGCCAGAGTGTGAAATAAGAACCATGCTTTGATTTTGCACTTTATTTGACTTATTCTAATAGTAGCAAGGCAAAAAAAAATTATTCCCTGTCCTTAGGGGCACAGACAGAAAGATTGAATCACAGTCACTTTACACTTTAGTAGGTCCTGTTCATCTCTAAGCCTTTTCAGCCTTCCAGATTTTTAAGATACCCTCCACAGTGTCCAACTCCTTTCCTAGACAATCAGGCTTTTAACATGTCAAAAAACCAAGGAGGAAACAAGACAACACTTGGTGAGCTTACCCTGATATGGGACTGGCCTTTGTACCACAGCTTTTAATTTATTTAATGCATTTAATTCAGTTCCCAGGAAAATTGACAGAACTCAGAGTAAATACTTAAGGGTTTTGGGGTAGTATCTAGTTTACAGTATTCCTTATTTATACTGAATTTTTACAGATACAGAAACTGAATTACAGGGGCAAATTTCTTATTGGTTCCCTCTTACTATTAATGAAATTGTGCTCATCTGAGTGCTAGTCCAGGGCATAAATTGTCAAGAATTTCCTTCCTTAACAGAAAAAGATTGTTTTAGTAAATTGATGCACTGTCTGTAAGAAAAGATATGGGTTTGTGTATTTAATTCATTCTGTAATGCATCATTTTAGCCAAGAGTTCAAAGTATTATAATTTCTGAAATGTTGTAGTTAAAAATAAAAAAACACCCCCAGAAAAACCCCAGAGGATACACTGATTTAAGAGCCTAAGATACTTCTGCATTAAATACACTGATTCTTTTTGGCAGGCAGCTTGTTTGTGATTTAAAATAAAACAACCAAAAACCCCACAACAAAACAATCCCCCCAAAACCTGCACTAATTTAACATGCCCAAGACCTCAGGTATCATGAGATAAAGGAAGACAGCTGCTTTTAAAAGAGTAAGAGCCTAGTGCCTGCAAAAGCTGAGATATCAAAAGTAAGGGAGCTGAAATTTCTTGTGCAGTGAGCTTGGGTTTTGGTCTAAGGGCCACTGTTGGTGGCAGGATATAAAGCTTGTCTGAAAGCCCCTGTCTGATTGAAAGCTGTTAATACTGCTTGGACACTTTGTGACTCTATAAAGGTCCCTGTGATGGGTATTTTACATCCCTTTCACTTCCCTATTTATAACCTCTTCCCTTCTCTCCCATAGTCCTTGGCTAGTGCTGTTGAGATTCAGTCCAAAGGTCTGATCCAGTGCTGCTTCAGAACTTGGAACAGAGTTGTTCTGATTTTGTGGAACTGAATTTCCATGCTGTAAACATGACCTTGAGTCTTTCTCCAACATATTTTACTTAGTCCTTCCCCATCCCTTGCTACCACCTGCATCCCTTCTGAAACAGTGATGTGCTCTCCTTTGAGTAGAGGATATGCAAGCACCTACCAGTTCTAATCATCAATCAGAAGAGCGTATCTGTTCTTAATTTTCAAAATTAGTTATACAGGTAAAACAAGGGCAGGGAAGTCTTTGTTTTGTGGAACATGCAAATTTTGAGGTGAGATCTCTTAGAAGTGGAGCATCTCTCAGTAGAAGTGGCCTTTAGGTTAATGGAAGTTATCAAGCACTGAAGTAAAACTTTCTGCTGAACTTGACAGAATGGGAAGTAATGTGTCCTTTAGGGTGGACTAAGTATATCTGACTTTATAGTGCCAGTAAACTGCCTTGTCCTGTCAGGTTGTTTTCTGCTACTCATGGTGTATCAGTAAAAACTTTATCCATAGTGTTAACCTAGCTTTTGGGAATTAGTCTGGGATAGGAGTGACTTCTGATCATGGGATTTGGTTAGAACTCTATTCTTGTGCTACCACTGTCAAAACTAGTAACAGAAGTCTTTAATGTTAATTCTAAGACTGAAATATGAATTGATGACTCTGGTTCCTCCTAGGAATGCGATACAAGCGAAGAGGTGTTGATAAAAATGGGAATGTGGCAAATTATGTTGAGACAGAGCAACTGATTCATGTTCACAATCATACTCTCTCATTTATACAAACAAGAGGCTCTGTGCCTGTTTTCTGGAGCCAAGTTGGATACAGATATAACCCGCGGCCCCGGCTGGACAAGAGTAAGTATTTGAGTGGAATACCTAAAAATCAGAGTTCCCTCAGAAGGAGATTTGTTGGAGTGTTGCTTTCCCACTGGTCTTTCAGTGACATTTACTAGAAGCCAGGTATAACAGTAATGACTTGACTCCAATTAACTCCTACTGTAATTGCAACTCTACAGAGCTCCAATTTCTTGTCCATTGTAAATTCCAACAGGTCTTGAATTTCAATATTTAATGAAGTACCTGTTTTTTATGTCTAATCATATATATTGCAGTGTTTTCTGGGTTGAGAAGGGATACAATTTGGCTTTTTCTCTTGAGAACCTTCTTAGTCATTGTCTTAAAATATCTTTGTCCACAAAGGTAACTTATGCTGATGTTCCTTCTGCTTCAAGAACTGCTATTTCAATGTGGGAAAACAGACACTTAATATAACATCAGTTTTGTAGTGTGCTTTTGCCTTCTCTGAATCTAAATACTATCTGCACTGAAAGAAGGTAGATTTAGATCAGAAATTAGGAAGTTCTTTGAGGGTGGTGAGACACTGGCACAGGTTGTCCAGGGAAGTTGTGGATGCTCCATCCCTTGAGGTGTTCAAGACCAGGTTGGATGGGGCTTTGAGCAACCTGGTCTAGTGGGAGGTGCCCCTGCCCATGGCAGGGGGGGTGGAACTAGATGATCTTTAAGGTCTCTTCCAACGCAATCCATTCTATGATTCTATGATCCAGTGGGCTTTGTCAGATCTGAATTGCTTCCTTTTCACACTCAAAGATAATGCAAAAGCCAGAACATAAGAATATTGATGAGACTGGCAAATACAGATGCTCTTATGAACTAGGTTTTCATAGCCTGAGCTTTCTTAAAAGGTGGAGGTCAACAGAATCTTCTCTAGGCTTAGTATTGTAAAGGAGAAACTTCTCAGAAGGCAGCTAGTATGTTCATGGTCTTGTGCAATGAGGCTGCTGCTGGATTGGCTTGACTGGCATCCTAGATCATAAGTGTGTACTTCTGCAAGTCCAACTTGTGTGTTGGATTCACATTCTCCTCTAGCATTAGCAGGCCTGATCTTCTGCCATGGAGGACTATTTTTAGGACTAAAAAAAAAATCTGCTCTTTGATGGGGGATGTAATGTTGGAAAGTTAAAGGACTCTTTTCCTGTGTCTTGAGTAAGGCCTGGAAGAATGGGCCTTTGAACTTGCTTAGGAACTTGGGCAAAGCTCCCAATTTTAAGTTGACAGGCAGTATCATGGCAAACTTAAGATGTATCCAGAGATTGGGGTTGCTTGTAGTTTTTAAAGCAAATATTGGTTTAAATGTCCAAATATTGGACATTATTGGAGAGGAAGACTTGCTTGGCCCATCATGGAAATTTAAATAAATTCAGAAAGTGAGGAAAATTAAACCCTCTCAATCCCTATCTCCCTCAGATATTTGGAAGCCACGCTTGGTTGTTCCAACTGAAAGCTTGTGCTGGCATCTGTTTATAGAGCTGAGCAGTTTTTTTTTGTTCATCTTTTTTTTTTTTTCTTTTTCTGGTAGGATTAGTATCAAAAAATATTGAGGAATTACATTTAATTTGATAGATTTACAGGTAGGAATTAAGACTTGGAGGAATCAGTGGTGCCTTGGATCAACTGGATAGTGTTTTTAGGATTGGTTACAGGTAGTTTTGTTCTCTTGGAGATCTGGATAACACTTTTAGTATTATTCCCTGTCCTGCATGTCCCCCATTTGCAAATTGCAAACCTTTCTTGTGCTTCAGTTTGCTTTTTCAACAAAAATACAAAATAAATATAAGCACTTTTCTTATGGGAGAGATATTTGTGTGTGGTACATATGTGGAAGGATTAAAGAGGATTATTAAAAGTTCAATCCACTCTGCACAAAAAGCAAAATTTAAGAATGGTGTTTTCTCTATAGTGGTAGGACAGCAATGTTGAAGTTGAGCAAATTGGTGAAAGATCTTTAAAGGTAATTCTGTGCAGTGTTGTGTTGTGTGTCCAAATACTTTAAGCAAAGCTATCCAAACATACCCCCATATTAGCTACCCTCAAGGAAATTAGCTTTATCTCTGCCCAAACCAGCACATGGCTTTTCAGAGTATTAGATTTAGGCAAGATTTAATACTTCAAACAAGACTTGTTGCTGAACAGGCTGTTTCTAACACTGCTCTGCCTTGCAGGTGAAAATGAAACTATCTCCTGTTTCCGTGCACACTTTGAAGAACAGCTAAAAAATTACAAAAAGCAGGCGAGTACATGATAAAATACTACATGATAAAGTTTTTAGTTTGTTTTTCTTGTTGGTTAAATGGGTTGTGGTTTCTTAAAAGCTCACTGGCAGTTGGAAGGGTGGTATGTAAATAGAATTTTACTAAAGTTTTGAAATATCCTTGTAAGTGACCTCTGAAAACCAAGATTGACTTACAGAAATGTGTAAGCCCCACTTTGTGTACCTGCCCTGTGAATTCAGAGCTTTTCTGTTGGCAGGTAACATGGAGCTTATTTGATCTTGGGTACAATCTAGCAAAGATTGCACCTTCAGCAAGATCACCTACAAATCTTTTAACTCTTGGGCTACCTGTTATTCCCTGGTATGTGTCTAAGCAAGCCGTGTAGCAGATGCCAAGTGTTAATTAAACTTTTTTGAACAGGTTATTATTAATTTGGTGGATCAGACAGGCAGAGAGAAGATTATTGGAGATGCTTACCTTAAACAAGTTCTGCTGTACAACAATGCAAATCTGACTTACGTTTCATTTGATTTCCATGAGCACTGGTAAGAAACCTTTGAAAAATGTCACTTTGCATCTTTTATTAACATGAAAGGAGAGTAGTAGGGAGAAGAGCCATTATTATTTCTACTTCTGCACGAAACACTCTTAAATAGAAAGGATACATCTTGTAAACTAAAGGACTGTAAAATGAATGTATGTACTATGAATGTATGTACTATGAATGTAAAGCTGTGCCTGACCTGCTTTTCAAACCATGTAGAATTCTGCTTGTAATTCTTTACTACAAGCCATTCTTCTGTTTCTCTTGCTTGTTTCTATGAACATAGGGTGGGTTCTTTCAGGGTCAGTGTAAATAGTTGCTGTTTTTATGACTCCACTCTGACGTTGGCATGGTCTAGAGCAGCATTCACATGCCCAAGCATGTGATCTGTCACAGGCATGTAGTTCTCCTGCTTCCCTCAAGCAGACTGCATTTGTGTACAAATATGTGGTCTAAAAACTGCTTTAATTTTCATTTCCTAACTTAATCTAGGGATTGCATCTGGCCTGGGGAAAGCATTACTGGCTGAATAAGTATGTCATTAGTAGATATTATCAGAGAGGGGGAGGGAAAAGGGAAAAAAACCTCAAAATAGTAATGGCTTTTGAGGCTTCTTTTCTGTAGGGCTGTTGACATTCTGATTTCTTTAAACAAGGGAGTATCAAATCAAGCAGTCATTTTTATTTGTTTGTTTTTCTCCTAAGAGCTGCTGTAGTGAGCAGGACTGTTTGTTTTTGCACTGTGAGCGTGACTGAGTAGAGAACAATACTGAAAACAACCCAGTGGGGTTGGGGAGGAGGGGATGATGTAGGTGTTTTTTCTGTAGAATCACTGGTAGGACAGGGTAGGCCATCCCAATTTCAAATCTAGAGTGGTCACTTTTGTTGAGACTCTCTCTAAAATAAGATTAGAATGTGGCACATGCCTGAATAGCTGCACACTTGTTCTTCTTTATGGAAGCAGCATTCAAGAATGCAAATTCTTGAGAATTCAGTTCTCAACCTCTTGCCTTGGATTTAGATATTGAACTGTACTTTAAAATAATTCAGATTCTTGGCTGTTATTTCAAGTTTATGGCAGGAGAGAATGTCTCTCTTTCCCACTTAACAGAAGATAGTGGTTTTGGCTAGCATCACAATAAAGAACCACCACTACTCTAGTTCAAACTAACTCCTGTGAAATTCTTTATTTTAGCCGAGGAATGAAGTTTGAAAATGTTCAAACACTGACTGATGCCATTCATGATATTATTCTTGACATGAAGTGGTGCTGGTAGGTACTTCTTTTAGACTAGTATGAAATATTTGTAGAAAAAGATGAAACAGTACATAAGTGCCTTGATTTTTGTTGTAACTGGTATGTTTTATATTCCTCTCTTGATTGCCCAGCTTGTGCATCAGTTTTTGTGTTCAGAAATATTGTTCTACACACTCAACAGCAAAAGATCTCAGATGCTGCTTTCTGCATGAGTCCTGCTGCATTTCACACTTGTAGGGTTTCTTATATTTGATGTGAAACCCTTTGTACTTGACCCACAAACCCTAGAACACCAACCTTGCTATTGAAGACAGTCAGCATGTTTGACCTTCAGTTTGTACTGGTTAAAGTTCATGCATTTTGGTGATGAGTATGGCTGCAGCCTCCAATCAATTACTGTCTATTGCTCAGTGTATATGGGGTGAGATAATTGCTGCTGTTCTTGTTGGCTTCTCTGTTTTTGAAGTGAAATGCCTTTTCTCTGAAAAGCTCACGGTACAAATGCATGAATTGAATTCAACATCAAGCATGTCAAGTTTATGGCCCCAATCAGGTGTATGTTGGATATCTAGCCCAGGCTAAAGAGGAGGGTAGATGGAACAAGAGTCACTGATTCTGAGCAAGGTGTGACTGGGGTGATGAGTGCACCTATGGATAGCACTCCATGTGTAAAGTTGTCCATTCTTTGTAGAAGCTGATAATTCCCCTGGATTATAAGTATCTCAGTATGGTTTTTTCTCTCCTTTTCTGTTGAAAGGGTTGACCAAGCTGGTGTGATTTGCAAACAGGAAGGAATTTTTCGAGTGAACTGCATGGACTGTCTGGATCGTACCAATGTTGTGCAGGCTGCTATTGCAAGAGTGGTCATGGAACAGCAGGCATGTACAACTACTCTAGTTTTTCAAGGATTGAGTACCTCAGAACTTAATTGTTATTCACAGAGGAATCTGTGGGTTTGAAAAATGCTAAACCAGCCTCTACCAAGGGGATCTTTGCAAACTACTTGGAGAGCTATGAAGTGAAAAGTCATATGTTCAATTAAAATAACTTGGAATTGTTCCAAACCAGTAATGCCTAGTGTCCTCCTTCAGAGAGGAGATGACTGTCTGTCCACATCTTGGAGGGGATTTTCTTGTTTAGATTTAGTCATTTAAAGTTATACAGTAATCTTAAAAACAAAACACCCTCCCCCAAGAGATGTTAAAGGACTAAAATCTAGCTTGAAGTTGTCTGGATGGGTTCCTTTTTCTGTTCATATGAAATTTAACAATTAAATGCTTGGGAATTGTTCCTATTTTCTTTATCAAGCTCTGATATTGAGATTTTTTCAATCTTGAATCTTACATTAATGTATGTTGTATTCCAGCTCAAAAAACTGGGTGTGATGCCACCAGAACAGCCTTTGCCAGTCAAATGCAATCGGATCTACCAGATCATATGGGCAAACAATGGAGATGCCATAAGCAGGCAGTATGCTGGCACAGCAGCCTTAAAGGTAAAGGGTCAAGAGTTTTACCTGTTCTGATGATGAGTATGTTGTGTTACAGATTTTATGTCCAGTGGACAACTCTTATATATATAACAAAGTTAGCCAAATATTCTGCATTGTTTTGTCCTGAAGAGATGTGAGGCCTTTCAATAGAATATTTGGAATCATACTTGGTGTGAATTGGGTGTTTAGGTTCTCTATGGCAGTGCTGTCTGTATTTTAGCTCCCTTCTGCTAGATACAAAGCATAGCTAAGCTAAGAGTTTATGATCTATATTAAGCATGACTTCTATTTAAATTTAACACTTATAGTACTTTTAAGCAGTTAAAGCACTTTAAAAATGCTCTGAAGGACTGAAGATCAGGATACCTAGGTAGTAGGGTGATATTAAATACTTACACTTTCTAAAGGCTTTTCTTAATTAGTTGTAGTGCAGTCTGTCTACCAAGAGGAGAAATCAGGCGTGAAATTCTTTACTGTTCACTCCTGCTGCTTTGAAAAGAATTTGAGCTGCTTTCTGTGTGTATAAGTCACCGGTGGAACAATTTTTAGTATTCCTGGTATTTGCATTGGAAGAAACCATTACAGTGGAAATGTTTAACACCTCAAATCTTTTAAAAAATCTCTCTACTGAACTTTGATTAGTCTATTAATCTCTTTAAAAATAATAAATAGTCTGGCACAATTGATTATGAATATTTAACTTCAGATCTGAAGCACAGAACTCAATTTATACATCTAAATTTTCAGGCATTCTGCTTGAAGATTACTCACTTGTGAGGTTCATGAATTAAATTTATTTTCAGTTTGTGATATTTCTTTTGAGAGTGAAATTATGTTTTTTCATAGTAGTTGGCATGGCTTTTAGAACTGCTCTGTGCCAGTGTTCAGAATGTCTGAAAACAAAATCCTCTAATGAAGTATAACTACCAAAACTGATTTTTTTAATTCAAATTCTCTAAGCCTTCCATGGCCTAGAAACTCTTTTGTTTTTTGAGCCTGTGAGGATATGTACTGTTCTTCAGTATGCTGTGCTTGTCTTGTCTTGGTAGCAGAAGCAGAGAAAATGAAAACCATTTTTCATAAGCTCCTCTCTTCTCCATTGTTCCAGTAGTGTTCCTTTAATGTAAAAGGCCAAAAAATAAGGGTTGGGGTTTTTTTAGGTATTCAAGCATCCCAGTGGCAGATGTTTTGAAAGTTCTGCTTTAAGCTGGCAACATATGTCCAGATCACTGTTTTCCCTTAGGATTTCATATAGAATCAAAGCATGAGATTGTCCACAGAGTCAGACAATGCTGTGAGAGGTAGATGCTCTTTGAAACGCAATATTTTTGACTTCCATAAGAAATAGCTCATCTGTTCAGTTCTGCATTTCAGAATGCCCAGAGCTTTTGAGCTGAGACTGCTACTCCAGGTTTGTAACTGTGCATAATTCACATGTTCTGTGTAACAGGGTGACTTCACAAGGACTGGTGAGAGGAAGCTGGCAGGGGTGATGAAGGATGGGGTTAATTCTGCAAACAGGTACTACTTGAATCGCTTCAGGGATGCCTACAGGCAAGCAGTCATAGGTAAGGATACAATTTCAACTCTGCTGAACTATAGGATTTAGAAAAGCTTATTAAAATCATCTTTCTGATTCTTCTTTCTGAAACGTAAAAGCATTTTGAGTGTATATAATTCATGTCTATGTAGTGGACATCATATGGAACAGTCATTCTTCATTTGGAGATTAAACACTCAACTCAAAGGGATTACATTCAGTGTAGCCCACTAGAACTTGCTCCTAACTCCATTTCAGCATTAACTGTCTTGTACCAGCTCTTTTAGACAAAGTTAAATTTATGTAGCAAGTATTTCTTAAAATGGTGATTTAAATCTTGCTTTTCACTGAAAGAAATTGTTATACCTATAGAGTTTTGGTTTCAGACAATATTCCGCTCAGAAAGAATAACAATTTTTCAAGAGTATCTTCAAATATGAAACATTTAGAAGGAATTTACAAAGTAATCAACAGACTATTGCTGTATAGAACTTCTAACTCTTGGTTTCTTGTTTGATATTTGATTTAGATTTGATGCAGGGTATCCCTGTGACAGAAGATCTTTACTCCATATTTACAAAAGAGAAAGAACATGAAGCCCTGCACAAGGAGAACCTGAGGAGCCATCAGGAATTGATCAGCCAGCTGTTGCAGAGCTACATGAAACTGCTCTTACCAGATGATGAAAAATTCCATGGGGGATGGGCACTTATTGACTGTGATCCAAGGTTTGTTGAAGAAACTCACAATTGATCAGCTGCCCCTGACACCTCTGTTAATTACTATTGATGTTAAATAATTTTGATAGTTGATGTGTTAACAGAATACAAATGGACACTCTTGTAGAATGACAAGAGTCCTTGAAGGGATTGAATACTTGTGGCTGTGAAAGAAAAGGTCCTCTAAACGTGTGCTTTTCCCAAAGTGCCATAAAAATGTCCATGTTGGAATTGCTATGAAGAATTACCAGCTGGTAATGAATATTGCCACCATGAAGAATAACCACCAGGTGTTACCTCCTGGATTCAGTTAACATTGACAAAATGTGGCAGGCACCAGGAAGAGAACTTCTCACTGCCCTTGGTTCTGGAAGGGGCTGCTTGAGGAGCTGTTGTTCCTTATTGCTTAAAAGGGAAAGTGTAACTTGACTTCAAAGCCATACCTGATCAGATATGGCTTGAGTACTTGAGTCAGTTGTAGCAAAGCCTTGATTTCTCTTCATGAGGAGTAGTGAGCATAAACACTAACTTGACTGATAAGTCTCCTTATCAAGTTCAGAGTTCACTAACTTTGGAAAACAGTGGTTAGATCTTCTGCAGGTTAAACTTCATCTACAAAGAGTAAAGCAGGATGTTATGAGAGTTGCTCAAAGCAGACTCCTCACCTTAGCTCAGTCATTTTTATTTTCATTTCTTTGTAGCATTTTTAATAGCTTGTGGGTTTTCTAATTATTTTTGGACCTGCTACTGGCCTATTTTAATTATCAGGTAACTCCAGGTCTTAGGGTGTTGCTTACATTGATCCATTTATTGTGTGTAAGTCTAATGACACGTGACATTTTGGCTTGTGAAGTATCTTACAACTCGGTGTTTTAGTGGCTGTGAAGAAGGTAGCAGCCTCACAGAAGATGACATAACATAATTGAAACCTCTTGTTGTAAGGTGCCTTCAGTTGTAAAAGTGTCCCTAAAATGCCCTGGGGATGGGTTACAGTGGTGCAGGTAAAACCTTCTCCCCTGTACTCATTTTTCTTCTTCCCTTCCTTAGTCTCATTGATGCTACTCATAAGGACGTGGATGTTCTGCTGTTACTTTCTAATTCTGCCTACTACGTGGCCTAGTAAGTTACTGCTTTCTCTTACTATGTGTAGTTTATTTCTAGTAGCTTTCTTTTAAATCAATATGAAACATTAAATTCTGATTCTTTTTTTCTCTAGTTATGATGATGAAATCGACAAGGTGAATCAGTACCAAAGGTTAGGTCTTGAAGCTCTGGAAAAAATAGAAATAGGTAAGAATGTAGTTGCTATATATATATTTTCTGAATGCTCTTAACAGCAGCACGTATCAAAGCATCCTCCAGACATATTGCAACAGCAAGCCTCAACATATTGCATTATATCCTGTGTAGGTCACCATAGCTAGAAATGTGCTTTCTGGCTGATAACAGATGCCAGAGCTGAGTCTGTTCTCTCTCAGTCCTGTCTCTTGCTACTGCTTGATATGGAGACTTTGATCACTGGTAGAGGTCTAAAACTTTCCTTCTCAAACTTGTAAACCCATGGATTCATCAAAACTAATGTCATTATTTATCAAATGACAGTAACAATTTGACCAGCTTCTATAATGAATCGCAGGTTTGTGCATTCTCTTTGATCCAAATACAGCAGCTTGTTCTGAACTGTACCTCAGATCTGATTCATAGCTTTTAAAAACTCTTCTTTATCAAGGTCTGATAAGAAACATGCTATTGCAAAATCACCTTGTTATGCAGATTTATTGACTAAAGAATGTAACATCCCCAGGCTTAATTCAGCATTTTCCACTGAAAAATACTAAAGATGTGATATCTTTGACTATAGATGAAAAAGGCGCTCCAGTTGGGAGAGAAGGGAGGGCAATTTTTGTTGCCCCCAGTGTGTGCCCCTCTGCAGTAGAGTTTAAACCTCCATTACACAATATGTAGTAATTTCATCATCTTTGCTGTAACTTTCACTAGGTGCAATTTCTGCGAGTTCAGTGGAAAGGTCTCTCACTTGTGGAGATCTAAAACATCCTGACATACAGAATAGGATTGAAACACCTAGGCCAAATACCTTCTAAATACAAAAAGAACCCTGTTTAATGATACAGATAAAATACAGTGCATTGAAGAGTTGAAGTACTTGGTCTAAATCTTGACACTTAATTTTTACCAAGTGGAAGCAATGCAATAGTTTTCCCTTTAATCCTTGCAGGAGCATACCCTAAAACACAAGATGTAGTAAGTGTAGAACTATTTTTCTTCCATTTGAAAGGGTGATCTGTAATAAACAACTATAGCAGATAGAGTCTAATTGCTTTTTGTAAATAAGGGATAGTTTAGTTATTGTCTGAGTCTTCCATTTAGAACATCTCTCCTACTCTACAGAAAACATGAAGCTTTTTATGCTGAAAGACTGTCAACACTCACATGCTTAGGTCCAGTCTTTGCAGTATCTTTCAGTGTTTGGTTAAATGTTTCTAATTTGCTGGTTTATCTCTCAGGTCCTGAGCCTACTCTCTTTGGCAAACCCAAGTTCTCTTGCATGAGGCTGCATTACAGGTACAAAGACACGAGTGGGTATTTCCACACGCTCAGAGCCGTGGTGCGCAACCCAGAAGAAGATGGAAAAGGTTTGTTTCATCTAAAAGTTTTATACAGAAAAGTGTATTCAGTATACCAGTGTTTCTCTAGGAAACACTTTTCCCCATTGTTCTTGGAACAACTTCCATAGAAGGATAAATTTTAATATAATGCAGTTGTGTGGGGTGGGAGACCAATGCAAACCTCCTGTGTGTGGCTTCTTGTGTCAACACTAGAATGTGACTATTTTAATTCAAAGAAAAATAAGTTTCACATATGGCTTTAAAGCAAAATGTCTCTCTAGAATTGAGACATTTCCATGTCCAGATCTTTACTGCTCTGAAAACTGATAAATGAACTTAAAATTAGCTCCTAAAGAGCATTAGAAATTTATTTAGTGAAATTAGTGTCTAGAAATGTTCTTGTTTTGCTGTTTAACTAAATTGAATGAACATGAAAAAGGGAAAAATATCACTTCTTACCTGGAGCACTGAGTTTTGTCCACAAGGATTAGAAGAAATATAATTACTTCTCTTCCTTCTACAAATTAATTGTGGCAGTGATTCACTTACACTCAGTATTTAGGGCTTAAGCTTAAAGAGTAGGCTCTTATTAATCAGAATTACAATGTGTAGAGTGCAGCTATTTTGCAGGGTGAAAGAAAAACAACAAAGCCATGCAAAATTGTGTTAAAATTAGACATTACTTTTTAGATGTTGGAATATGGGATTTTAAGGGTTTTTTAAGGGTCTAACAGGCTGCTACTTCAATTTCAGACACTCTTCAGTGCATTGCAGAAATGCTGAGAATCACAAAACAAGCAATGGGATTAGATGTGCCCATTATTGAGAAAAAACTGGAGAGGTGAGTACTTAAGTGATGTGAACCTTCTGTGTCCCACTCCTGCTCTTTCATAGAATCACAGAATGTTTNAGGCTCCAGAACTGGATTGCAGTGGCTCACAGTACATGGCAACAGCCATCTATGTGATGCCTAAAAAACATCTGTATCTTGATATTATGCTAGGAGTTAATTTGTCTGTACACTGCTTCTAGTAATAATTGTCTGCAGTTGCTTCTCTAAAAGTGAGAATATTCTTATAAGCAAGAATAGTATTTTATACATAGAATCACAGAATCATATAGGTTGGAAAAGACTTTTAAGATCGTGTCCAATCATTAACCCAGCACTGCCAGGTCACCACTAAACCATGTTCCTCAGCACCACATCTACATGGCTTTGAAAACCCTCCAGGGATGGGGACTCCCCACTGCCCTGGTCTTTCTGGGCCAGGGCTTTACAACCCCTTCAGTGAAGAAATTATTCCTAATATCCAACCTAAACCTTCCCTGGTGCATCTTTTGAGGCCTTTTCCTCTTGTCCTATCACTTCTTAGTTTGGACAAGAGACTGATCCTCCCTCACTACAACCTCCTTTCAGGTAGAATCTTAGAATCATTCAGGTTGGAAAAGACCCTTGGGATCATCAAGTGCAACCATCAACTCTACTCTACAAAGTTCTCCCCTAAACCATATCCCCCAACATCACATCTAAATGACCATTAAACACATCCAGGGATGGTGACTCAACCACCTCCCTGGGCAGCCTGTTATATTTTTCACAGAAATTTTTCACAGGTAACTACCTGTAGGGCATGATCCTGTGTGCTTATAGACAATATACATTACCAAATGCAACCAACATACTGCAAATCAGAGGGTTCGTGATTAGATTGTCAGATCTAATTTTGTCCTCTCTGGACTTAAAATCTGCTTCTGTAGTAAGAAAGCTCTACACTTCACAGGTGGTTGTCTTGGATTCCACTGCAGCTGAGTGCTTAACAAATCTAGATGAGGTTACAGGTCTTGTGTGAAGTTAAACTTCTGAACTCCAAAGTGTTAGTCAGAGTGGCACAGATGCTTTAGTTTTGCAACCCATCAAGAGAAGAGGACACATGAAAGCCTAGTTGATTATTAAAAATACCTATTAATTTTTTAGATCATTTTCTCTTAAGTCAGTTGTCTATAATTAAACAGAAGTAACCTTTATCTACAAATACTGGTGTTAACAGAGAGGAGATCGCTTACAAAGGACAATGCAGTAGAAGAGAGGAGGGCAAGCCAAAGTGTAGCATGTTTTACCAGGTCAGGTGTGATCTGTTGCACTATTTTGGACTCTTCCAATCCAGACTGTGTGAACTACTGGAAAGTATGTAGCACAATTATAAATGGTCAAGTGAAAACTATGAGAGTGCCTATTTCAGTAACTTTCTTCTGCACTTGGTTATTGGGCTACTATTTCAGCTTCCTTTCGCAGCTGAATAGGAAGTAGAAAATCTTGATCTTTTTTACAGATACCGAAGACTGAATATTTACTAAATCTGGCTACTGAGCACAGCATACACAGAATTGGGGTTATAAATACAGCAAATTCAAATCCAGTTCCATCTGCAACTAAAAATGCCAGCAGAGGCTTGCTTCTCCCCTTGTTTGGCCCCCATTCCACATCAACCCTCCTTTGGTTTTGTTTTGAATTTGATGGGCTTCTGTGGGTACAATTATGTAAGGGAAGGAGAACTGAGTAACTGAAATGTCCACCTCTGATGGAAACGGACTGGAAGATGGTAAATACTTGGTGTTTATAAATGAAACTGCTGTGGTGGTACATTTGAGATTTTTTTTATCTTCCAGGAAGAGCAGTAAACCTCATGAAGACATCATTGGCATTCGCTCCCAGAACAGAGGGTCCCTGGCTCAAGGCAAGAATTATTTACTGAGCAAGTTCTCCTCTCTCAATCAAAAAGTGAAACAAACCAAATCCAACGTGAACATCAGCAATCTTCGGAAGCTGGGCAGCTTCACCAGACCTGAGGTGAAAGTGAATTTTTTAAAACCAAATTTGAAAGTGAATCTTTGGAAGTCGGACAGCAGCCTGGAAACTCTAGAGAATCCAGTGGTGGATACCAAAGTCCATCCTGAATCCGATACGGAAGGATCGGATAATGATTCATTCCATTCTGATGACTTCCTGACTAATTCCAAATCGGATGAGGACAACCAGCTGACTGACTCTCTGGAGAACATTGGGCAGGTGGACTATGTGCTGCCCAGCTGTGGGATCATTGCCTCAGCCCCACGGCTGGGCAGTCGGTCCCAGTCTATCAGCAGCACTGACATGAACATCAGCATTCCTGTTCCATCAGAGGCCCACGTCTCTCAGGCTGGCCAGTCTGACTGTGAAGATGTACCCATGCCTTCTGCTGACAACGTGGAGATGGAGTTTGCTAAACCTATTGATGTGTACTGCCAGAGGTTTGTGCATGATGCTCAAAATAAGATGTCAGGTGATTTGGAGGCTGAGGCTGGTTCTCAAGAGCCCCATCACATAATAAATCAGACCAGCAATAATACATCTAAGAAGGCAGAAACCAAGGCTGAAGCTATCAGAGACACTCCTTCCCGGCCATCTAAGTTGGACGTACAGTCTTCTGAGCCAAATCCTCAGCTCCTAGCTGTCGGTGGGACTGACTTCACCAAATCTCATAAAAGCCCAGGGTCTGTATCTGGTAACCTTGAGACAGGACTCCACATGACTCCTTCTCCAGCTGACAGCAGCAGCAGCAGAGCTGTGTCTCCTTTTGCTAAAATTCGCAGCTCCATGGTCCAGGTCGCTAACATCACCCAGGCAGGATTGACTCAAGGGATTAATTTTGCTGTGGCAAAGGTCCAGAAGAGCCCTGCGGAGCCAGAAGCTCTCAATGAAATCAAACAAAAAGAACTGAAAGAAATGTTTACACAGTGCCAGACACGAATAATTCAGATCTAGTTGCTAATTTAGGAAGTGTTCTTCTAGTCGTGGCTTTTAGTACAATACTAAAAATATTACAGCAGGACTCGTGGCCTGAACTGCTACTGAATACTGGGATCAATAATAGAGAGAACTTGTTTACAGGAAGTGAGAGATGCAAATGAATTTGGTTCTGACCAAGCTTCAGAATTCCCTCAGGCAGCTGAGACAGAAGAAGGGCAAACCATATTTAAACAGGTAGCTTAGACACTGGGCTGTAACAAGCATGCTGTCTGTCTTAAAGGTGTTGCACAGTTATTTTTGGAGACTAATTTTTGTAGTTCTTTTAACTTCTGTAGAAAGTATTTATACTCCAAAGGTGACACTGCACTTCTGTGACCTTACTTACCTTGCACTGCACCAGCAAAATAACTTACCGGGAAATTACACTTTATTTATTTTTGGACTAGTATTTTTACTTGTTTCCATTGAAGTTTTAGATGCAGCTTTCTATGAATTGTGCCTCTACAATGGGAATAGATGCATTTTTTTTTTCATTGTTGAACTTATTTACGTTAACCAGAAATTGAGGTTTCTTTTTGCTATCCTTTCTTCTTTCCACACATCCTGAGACACTTTCAGTGGAGGTAAAGCACATAAATCCAAGCTGAAACACCCACGATCCTGCAGTGCAAATTTAGTTTGTAGATTTTATTTCTTTTTCTCACTTGTTTTGAGGTGAGGGGAAATGAAGCAAACATCTAATTGTCTTGCCCTTGATAAAGCTGTTCCTGTTTCCTTTTGTCCAAATTCCAAACATTGGCAATTTGCTCCAATATGTAACCTACAAAGCAAGATGGACCAGATACTTGACCTTCAGGCATCGTGTCCCTCTGTGCTATGATTTATTTAAATTATTTGCATCTGGGCAATTAGAATATAACTTCTAAGCCAGAAGGCAGGTTTACTCTTCCATAAGATCAGTGTTGCACTAGAGCATAGTTGTCAGCATCTAATCAAAACCAGATTCATTACCAACTCCAGCTGTGCAGACTTGCAGGATAAAGGCTGAGCATCCACTCATGTTGGGCATTGGATAAACCCCCTCCACACCCTTATCTATGTGTGTCAAGAGATTAAATCTCTCTTAACTTACTCTTTCCCAGAAATGCCTTGCCATGCTGTTCTAGTGTAGGACATTATCCAGAAGCTAAAGCAGGATCTTACTCTGCTGTGGTTTGTATCTATAACCACCATTATAGACCCAGTGCCTCTGTGTTCTGGTCCATGTACTGTAGATAGGCTGCACGTGGTGTTCTGAGAAACTCGTGTCATAGGGGTAGGTAGTACAGTGTCCTAGGACTTCTAGTGTGTCTGAAATGGTCATCATCTAACCCTGATGGGCTGCAACTTTGATAAACAAATTTGATTTATTTATTTGTTTTATTAAAGTGATGTGGGTTTGGGTGTTCTTTGAGTGTCTCTACTCGTGGCGATATTTAAAATTAAACTACTGCTGTATTTTAATGTGAGCAATATACATGAGATATTTTAATAAAAAAAAGTGGTATCAAAAGATAGGTTTTGGCATGTGATGTTAAAGGGATAGAGTGGTCCAGGGCTGGGGGGCTTTTACTTTCAAAGATGGGAGGTTTTCTTGACTTTCTCTGACTTAAGAGTCACAGAATGGCTGAAGGTGGAAGGGACTGCTGGAGGTCATCTAGTCCAACCTCTTTAAGCAGGGCCTCCTAGGGCTGGTTGCCCAGCACCATGTCCAGACAGCTTTTGAACATCTGCAAGGATGGAGGGCACCACCCTCTGGGCAGCCTCTTTTAGCACTCAGCCATGCTGGCAGTACAAAGTGCTTCCTGATGTTTAGAGGGAACCTCCTGTGTGTGTTTGTGCCCATGGTCCCTTGTCCCATCACTGGCCACCACTGGAAAGAGCCTGGCCCTCTCCTTACAGCCTCCCTTCAGGCAGTTAGACATTAACAAGATCCCCTGTCAGTCAAGGGACACATACATGACTTCAGTCCTTTGTCCTTTTCTTCTAGCACTGAACTGCTCCAACTCTGGCCTTAGGAGAGGAGAAAAAAACCCCATAGGCATGTTTGAGGACACTACTTAAAAACTGCCTAAGCTGTGATACCTGTGAAGGTTCTGGAGGATGGAGAGGAAATTCCAAATACTTCAGCATTATTTTGGTAGGAGAAACTGATTTGTATAAATACACTGTAAAAGTCACTATTATGTAAAAATTCTGCAAGGGTATGGATAGCTATAAACTCACCCTCATATTTTAAAGAGAATATGGCTTAGTCAACAGTCTAGGGCCTGTCTTTCTGGAAATTAATTCCTGACTGGCTGTGTTGTTTCATTGCTTGGTGATCCAAAAGTTTAACATCCTTCCAACTTGGGCACTCTCCCATACAAAATACTCTAAGTCTTGCCAATCCATGGCAATATCCATAAAACCATCCTCTAAGCAGCACTGAAAGACCATCTTATAAACTAACTCTGCTTTTGAGCCACACTTCAACTCCTTCCTCTATTTGTTCAGTGGCTTTTGTATTTCTGTAGCACAAGTCAGATGAAACCCTGAATATTCATGTTAATGTTCAAAAAAGGAAGTGTTAGAAGTGATGTGAAAGGGCATTAAACTTGGCTCAAGTTTAAGATACACAAAAATTGTTCATCAAAATACTCAAATTATTAGTGTGCAGAGATTAAAAGGGCAATTTCAGGTTGTTTTTTTGCTCCACAGCTGATGTCATGTTTAAGAAAAATGCAGTAAAAAAGCAGGTTCCTGTTCACACTATCTCAATCATGAGGAAGCACTAAGAGGTGGTGTCATCAGCTTAATGTGCATTTGGGAGCCTTTTTCCTTGTTCAGAAAAGGATTAATTGGAGCAAAATTAGTGCTCCATCAGTGACTCCTGCAGGCTGTCTCTGCAAGAACAGACTGTGGTACAGTCTTTCTAGATTACTCCCAACTCTATATTGGTTAAATACTTAAACAACCCTTGTTAAATTAGTTCTGAGTCATACTGGGGCAGTGTGTCCTCTGAAAGCCAGCTCCAACTGTGCTGTATGAATAGGTAGAGACCATTCTTAATGCTTCATTGATATTATTCAAAGAATTTAAGCACATTACCAGTAGAAAGCAGGTTATGTTCTGTATGAGTACATCAATATCACTAATTCTCCAGGCACTGTTTTTTTTAAAAAATAAGTTGTGCCAGAATAAAGGTCATTAGAGAGATCCAAGAAGTTAGTCATGGTCTTCTCTAAGTACAAGAAAGAAGTGTTTCATACTGGAACCTTGTCATGGATAAGATCAAATCACTTCTTTATACCCTGATGTGACCACTATTGTGCCACTGCAAGAACACAATGTGCCTCAGCTCCTGGGACAACAGGAGCAGCAGCTGGAGATCCTGATGTCAGTGTTTGTGCCAGCTGCTGGCTGGAAGCTCCATCCTCACAACCCGGCCATTCAAGAACTATCGTGCAAACATATTCCAGAGCAGAGCCACCCACTGCTGTGTATGAAGGGCTTAGGTTAAGTTTTCTTATTGAAAAAAGTGAGTTTACACAAGTTCAGTATTAAAGTTTAATATCAAACAATTTGCTCATTGTTACCAATTTTCAATTACAAAACAGGCTCCAAAAAAAGGTCATAAAATGTTTAACTGGCTGAACAGGAGTTAAGTGTGTTCAGACTGCAAGGGTAAATATCCATAACTTTTTGGTATAAATTATCTACAAAAAACTGGTATAAACAATATTCCAATCTTAGTATGGGTTCCACCTAGGATTAGACAAATTTCCATAGCGACAGCCACAAAATATTAAAGTTCATTCCCATTAACACATTTCTGCTGCTGAAGTCTGGCTTTACGTAGAGCCTCCAGCTGCTTTGCTCTGAGCCACCTCTCTCTCGACAGCGTCGTCTGCCCCGCACTGAGAGACAGGAACCTGGATGAGCAGAAACAGAGCAGCAGAGTTAAATAAGAGCCTGTGCACATGTCAGGTCTGATAAGCTAATATAAAAAAAGTTTTCTTTCCGTATCCTGAGAACTAGAAAGCATGAGGAGAAAAGGGGGAGGAAATGCTTTGCCTAAGAACCTGTGACAAGAGGACCAAAGGAAGAGGAGATTCCATCTTTGGATTGATGGCCAGCCCCACACAACTACAGTCAAACCCGATGGACTTAATTTGTTTGTGGCTTGCTGGAAAGTCTCCAGTTAGGACAACCAGTGCTACCCACCTGGCTACAAGCAGAGTTCTGTGCAGATCATCTGCAGTTACACTCTCAGGGTCATTCTTGCGCATCTCCACGAAGTCTTCTTCTACTGCCTAGAAAGGATACAGGATGGAAGTGGGTGCCAAAAAAGAATCTTCACTATGAGATAAGCTTTTAAGGAGCTAAACACCGTAACTACCCTTGAAATGTATCTCCTGTAATCTACCTTGCTGCTGTCAGGAAGCAAGCCTGAGTGAAAACAGGCTACTTCTCATCTTGGAAAAGAATTAAGTTTTCAAACTGAGTTGTAGAAAGCAGGGGATGTGTAAAGCAGACACTGAAATACTCCAGAGTACAAATCTTTGAAGGCACATTCCAGAGGAAGAATACACTTCTGTTTGGTTTTCAGGAAACTTCAAAGAGATTCACTGACAGGGAGAGCAATGGGAAAGTAAAGCAACTTTCTGCTAAGGTGCTTTTCTATCTATAGAGTTGAAAATGTATTTAGTGAAGTCTTCCATACCTTGGTCACTTCATCAGATATACTATAGTCCAGCAGCCTCAATAAACTCAGATAAATTCGAAACTTGTTCAACACAGAAGGGAGCACTGCAGTTAGGAGGCTGGTCATGTACTCCTCCATGTTGGGTGGAATTATCTGGGGTTGTAAGTGGACTTGGCAATCTGACTGAAAAATAAAATCACATATCATCTCTTTCCACATCCCATTTTTTCATGTCCCAAGACTAACAAAAGTCACTGTTTCCTAAAATTAAGGTAAAAACGCATTCTTTAGATATTTAACAGTTCATAGAATTGTCAGAGTTGGAAGGGAGCTCAAAGATCATCTAGTTCCAACCCCCCTGCCATGGGCAGGGGACACCTCCCACTAGACCAGGTTGCTCAAAGCCCCATCCAGCCTGGCCTTGAACACCTCCAGTGTTGGGTCATCTACAACCTTCCCAGGCAATCTCTGCCAGTGTCTCACCACCCTCAGAGTGAAAAACTTCTTCCTTACATCTAATATAAATTTCCTCTCTTGCAGTTTGAAACCATTACTCCTTGTCCTATCAGTACAAGCCCTTGTAAGAAGTTGCTCCCCAGCTTTCTTTGATACTGGAAGATCATAAGGAGGTCTCCCTGGAGTCTTCTCCAGGCTGAACAACCCCAGCTCTTTCAGTTCCCTTTCTGAAAACCAGTGTGAGGTCCTTATTCAAGCAGGAGCCAGTCTCACTGAGAGACACAAGAGCAAACAGTTCATAAAGCTGCAATACAAGAGATCAGGTATTTGGAAGTTTAGACCACCCAGCTTTTCTCAGGTCAATGCCAGATCTGTTGCTCTTTATTGCTGCACCCATCACCTCAGGAACTCCTGTCCTAGTGTAAGGCTTTGAGAGCAGCATCAGCCACTGCCTTGCCATCATGACACTCTGGCCAAGGAGGAGACAAAGGTCAATCTCCTTGTTTTCCCCTGAACAGCTTTTTGGCCTGGCTGCAACCCCAAGTGAGAAGGCAGCAACTAATGCTGGTGTCATACCCACCCCTGGTCACAAGACAGTGTCCTCACTTGTGTCTGAAGCAGCACACTCTAAGTAAGGAGCTACCAACTGCAGTTATTGCCCCAGTTCAGGAAGACCATGCCATACCGGGAGGAGTGATCGGCCCTCTGAAGTGATAAGAACGTTAATATTGCATGGGAATTCCATCTGGTGGTAATTGAAGTCATAGTCCACCTTCTGCCAAGTTATCAGATTACCCAGTGCTGTCACGTTGTGTACACCTAGAAAAGCAAGAACAAGTTCTCTGACTACTGGACCTAAACACATCAGACCTGATTTTTCTTTTTTCCAATCTGCTTTTAATGCAGCTGGTAGAAAAATTCTTGCAAGCATCCTGTTTCTTCTTCTGTCTGTGGTGTCCTCCAGGTAAAAGACAACCATTTCTTAAGACTAAAATTAAGAATTCTTGAAGGATTTCAAGCCTAAATTTTATCTGGCCTGGTATGTGTGTTACTAATTACGTGTTTTCATTGGTCCTACAAAGCCAGATAGCTATTTACAGAGGAAAAAACCCCAAACTCTCCTCAAAAGAGGACAAAACACTACCAATTATCTGACAGAAAGTAATTTAACAGTTTAAAGGAGGGAAAAAACCCCAAACCCAACAAGCCTTGCTGGATAAAGAGCATACAAGATAGGCTACCAAGACCAGAACTACTGAAAAATATGCTTGTTATTTTATCACATTTTTATAGAAGTCACTTGCCTTACCTGGAAATAAGTTATTTATAATCTAGAAATTGAGACTGACAAGTTAAGTGGTTAACTCTTGGAACTCTCCCTTTGAAATACCAACACGTACTCCACAATTTGAATTTCTTTTCAGCAATGTTACTATATCAAATAACACATCTACTGTTATGTTTTTGCCTTTCATGAATTAGTATTAATTTACTATCCTGTTAATAACAGCTAAGTTAGTAAATAAAGACAAATCTGATATTATGGTTTACTTCTGGGACATTTTCCCATTTGCAGTCACTAAGCTGTAACTTCCAAGAGTTCCAAACAAGATCTGAAGGTACTTCTTTAGGATTAAATATTGTTCCCAACATTGTTGCAAAAAATTTCTTTAGTAAAATGTAACTTTATTAAAGCAGAGTAACAACAACAAAAAAATACATGCTGAAGACTCAAAACAAAATGAATAATCCCAATGACCAACTTTTAATAGCCAAGTGACCGAGGCGCTGCCCAGAGCTCTCTAGAACGCAAAGCTCTGCTAAACAAGGAACTATCTTGTTTCATTACTGGTGAGACTGGGTCAACACAAGCATTTCTGAGCAAAATACCAGAAACTTCTTGAAAAAAGGAAAACACTCCAAGAGTTCAAGCTTGAAGTTGCCTGAGAAGGCTGCAGCCTGGCAGGAAGTTAGTTCAAGCAATGAAATAGAATATGGAAACCACAAAGTTCTGAAATAGAAAATTATCACTGGGACACCATTAGCCCTAAAAACTATCAGCTTTTAACCTTCCAGATGAGATTTTTTTTTTAAAACAAACAAACAAAAAGTCTACCTTTTGTGTCAAGCTGTCCTTGCTCAAGCTGAGTCTCATCTATCACAAGGGAAGTGTTGCTGGCAAGCTGCAGGACTCCACTGACTAAGCGATTGGCTGCGTAGTCCTTGTGGGGGATGAATCGTGACTGGTTCATGTTTTCAATGGTCATTTGGAGGCGATAGGACTGCAACAAGAGGAGAAATGAACCAGCACATCTCCAGCTTCCCTGTCAAACAGCTTCCTTCAGCAAGAGCTACCACCCCATGAACCTCCGTAGTAAGTAAAACAAAACTTGTTACCACAAGACAGAAAACAACTTTATCCCAAATGTCCAAATTAGGTAAATACTTAAAAAATTCCCCAAAGGAAAATAATGCTGTTAACTCTGGTCACCTGTTTGGCACCTCTAGGACAGGCAAAACAAGAATAAGTGATTTATTGCAGCAATACAATAATTATGATTCTGAATTGAATTACTTTTAAGTTTTCTGCAGAACTGTCTCCACAAACTTGGGGCTAAGCTGTATCATGGTAATTAAATGACCAAAATGTCTAAACATATCAATCCAGAAAGGCAAAATAACGTATGCAGCATGCCTTTCAGCTTAATACCTGTAAGGACATGATTTCAGCTTAATACCTGTAGGGATATGGTTTTATCCCAGATTATTAGGTAAATAGAGACCTCAACTGACAGGCAAGCCATAGCTTCATTTTTATCTGCCCTCTACATGGACAGCAGGAGCCTTTGTTTAAACAAGCCTGTTTTTAACTAAAATATTGTTTATTTGCTTGCAACAATCAGCCCAACCCCTACCCCCAGGAATATTGAAGCAGTGTAATGCTGCTGCTCTTACTGCTGGGACGAGCTGCTGGATGATGCGGTATATGAGCTCCGGGAAGATGCTGTTTCTTGGGCACCCACTCAAGTTGACTGCGAATTTTCCCAGAGGAAGCACATCTCTTCTTGCATAACTGAACCAAAAACACCACAGGTTAGGCCAGCAGCTGATCAACACGGTGGACAGAGGTCTCAATCAGTTTGTGTTGTGCAGTATCTGAGGGCTAGCAGGATTTCAATACTAATACGTACATACAGAGCAGCCTCCTTTTCTTCCTTCTCCAGTGTGCAAGGGGCTTGAAGGCTGCTTGGGGAGGCTTCACAGCACAACAGCAGCACTTTTATAGAGCTTGTGACCCTGCAAGGTGCCTCCCAGCTCTTCTGTTCTCCTCGTGCTCTACTGTTACTCAGCACATGTACTTCATCCTCCTTTCTTGTTGCCCAATCATTTCCCTGCTTCACACTTGTTCATTTCCTTTACCTGCCCTCAGCTTTCCTCTCCCTCTTCTCACTGTATATCTTCTCCCCTTTCTTGACAAATGTCAACTGTTTTGTGATACCAGCTAAGAGAGAAAACACATTCTAGTCTAAGTCTTAGAGCATTCACAGTCCTCCCATTAGAAAGAACACAGCGTGCACAGAACGAAAACAAAACCTGCATTGTGATACCAAAGTACTTACATGTATGTATTTACATGGGGACAAGGGTTCAGGGCAGACTGTAACAAAAACCCACCATAAATCACATCAGCTCATAACTATTTTTTTTTTTTAGGAAATGGAATCCATTTTCATTTTGAAGAGAGACCAAAATTAAATTTGAGCCTGACAACTATACTTAATCAAATCAAAACATATTGTCTGAAGCTGCACACCTGAAATTTTAATGAGGTGAAGGATGCTGCTCTTTCATCCAGTGACAGTTTAAACCAACTTAAGAGATCATTAAGCAAATCCACTTTAATCAGCCAGGAAGATAGATCATAACATGTGCACACGCAGCGTCAGCTCAGGTGGTAAATTTCTATCACGTAGTAAATGGGGATCATTTGAACTTACTATTAAATGTATGTCTACATTTAATTAAACTCCTTGAATGTACCTTTCAGTATCTTTTAATACCTAAAATATAACTACTGAAGTTAGTAAATGCCATCTTTGAGAAGTCAGTTGCATCTCCTAGTCAATAAAAGAAGCTAGAGATAAAAAGATGTTTCCATATCTCTGTTTAAAAGTGATCTTGGAGATTTTGTCCAGCTCTCAAAGAAGCACTGAATCATAGAATTGTCAGGGTTGGAAGGGACCTCAAAGATCATCTAGTTCCAACCCCCCTGCCATGGGCAGGGACACCTCCCACTAGATCAGGTTGCTCAGAGCCCCATCCAACCTGGCCTTAAAAACTTGCAGGGATGGGGCTTCCACCACCTCTCTGGGCAGCCTGTGCCAGTGTCTCCCCACCCTCATGGGGAAGAACTTCTTCTGAACTTAATCTGAATCTAGTTTTGATCCATAAAAATCCTTGAAAGGATATAGTGCCACAAAATTGGTCTTTTAACAACACTCACTGTTATTTCACCCAATGAAATCTGTTACTGTGTTTATTATGACAGGACAACTCTAGCTGGACAAAGTGCTATTTAAACTATTTCTGCCATTTCTTTGCAGGGTGGTGAAGAAATCCATCAAAAGAGATTTCTTTCAAAAAGATGAATACAGAGATTCTCAGCAAACATCTCAATACTTACACTGTAGAGATGAGATGCAATATAAGGTATTCAGCAGCCAAACTGTCTCCCAGGAGGGCGTGGGTGAGGAACCCAAGCAACTCTGCTCTCACTGGCGACAGCTCCGACATGAAATTAGAAACAACTGATAAAAGAGCAGAAGACAACAAATGTCAGAAAATGTGTTGCTCCTCCTCTCACTGTATAAATCTTACTCTCCATTATAGTTTGTTGAAGAAAAATGGTTATTCCAAGGCAGTCCAGGAAAACAAAAACAAAAAAATCAGCAAACATTTTTTGGTTTTCCAACTGAGCAACCCCTGGCTTTGGATAACCCGAGTCACTCAACAGTTCCCTGGAAATGCCTTCTTTTTTAAACTAGATATTGTGGAATGCATTTGCAGAAAGGCTGTAAAGTTTGGAGACAGATTTCTAAAACTGATAACCTATTGTATGAAAGGCAAAATAAATTACAAAAAATTTTAAAAATACCTATATGAAAGGCAAAAAAAGAAAAGCACAGCTCAGGACAAACAAGGCACACAAGGAAGAAAATTTTAAGTATCAACTAAAGGTTTGTATGTAATTCAATTAAAAAAACCAATAGTCAAACAGGCCACAAGGAACAGCACAGTTGCTTAAGAGCAGAACTGCCTTATTTTCTTCACAGTATTATCATTATGTTGTCAGTATGTTTCTTATTTTCACTTTACACTAAATTGGAAATCTAATTTTCCAACAATTCACTACATTTGAAAACAAAGAAAATCTTATGGCTCAAACTGGTGAAATCCTAGAATGCAAACCCAAGTTTCACATAAATCACATTTATTTCAGAAAAATAAACACTTAAGCATCACATAAACACCCAGGCTTGTATCTTGTCCAGTTCTGTCATGTTGAATGGTTCCTCCACTTAACAAGATTTAAATTCAAACCCTGCCATTGATGCATTTGTTTCTGAGCAAAGAGGTATCTGCTCACACCTACTGGGAAACCAGACATTTACAGGTACCCAGAGAGGTCAGGCTCAGCTACTCACAGGTTTTACTCTCCTCTTCATTAAGGCAGGCAGGCAGCAGTGGGTTAATGTGTTGCAATTTCTGTGCCAGAATCACGTGGATTCTGGGCACTAGAGAGGCTGGAGGACTGTGTACTCGCTGTTCTTCCACCGTGTCCATGCACTCCATGGGATCCAGGGCTGAGCTGTCCCTAGGAAAGGGCACAGCACAACTGGACTTAGAAACATTCCACACAAATTCCTCTCCAACTGACTACGAGTAGCTAGAACCAGGCCAGGAATAGAGACATCCAAACAAACACCACCCACTCCCAGCTCCTGGTGACTCCTCCCATATTCAAACTACCTCTTTATGATTTTTATAAACACCATGAACACTGAATCAGGGTTATTATAGTGATATAGAAATAACAAAGCATGCTTGACCAAAAGTATTTGGATTATATTATTTTTTAGAAAGTAATCAAATCTTACTTTTCTGAAAAAAACCCAACAAACAACCAAAACCTCAAAAATCAAACCTCAAAACCCAAACAAACTCCCATTTATTATTTGCTGCACCATTTAATATGATGTAGCTTCTAACAAAATGTTACACGCTGCTCTGTCCAGTGAGTACCAAGTGAAGCCTAAACAATAACTTTTAATAAGACAAGGTAATGATTACATTTGTCTTGTGTACGTACACGTGGGATTTTCACTCCACGTTCTGGAACCTGACACAAGATGTTCTAGACAGCCACGAAACTATGTTGCTGCCTTGAGTCAAAAAATGAGCAAATAAATCCCAAGGTACCTCAGCTCAAACCTGGAAGGTGTTCTCTCTTAATTTAAGAGTTCAGATACACCAGCTTTGCTCCCCCTGATGGTGCCTTACAGAATTCCTTCTAGGTGGTTTTCATTTGTTGTGTAGAAACTAAAATCCCTAAATTGATTTATCAGATGAGAGTAATATTTAGGACACGTTTAATTAACCTGTACTGGTTTTAGAAGCTGAAAGGCTTTATAACTTCATAGAATGTTTTAGGCTGGAAGGGACCTCTAGAGGTCATCTGGTCCAACCTCCCTACACAAAGCCTCTTCAGCAGTCCACCAACAGACCACTCACTTTTCCCATTAAAAGGAATTTCCTTTGCCCTCAAAATGGTGCCAGCCAGCAATATTTTGTCTATTTGTGACAGAATGACATGCAGGGAAAACCCCAACAACCTGTGACAGCCCAACTGAGCTGTCAGTCTGGGATGAGCTGCCAGACAGATGAGAACCCAGAGCAGCTGACCAGGCTGAGGTAACTTGTAAGAAGTTGGCACTATAAAAGACTGGCACTGCTCTCTTGATATCTTTCTGGTAAGTCCAATAAAGTCACCAACAGAAATATTTCAAAAGGCTGAAGACATCAGTAGTACTCATGTTAGAGCACTTACAAGTTTCATTTTAAAAACTGACTTCTTGTGTCCCTGTGGTTTAGTTTGTATTTTGTCAGGCATGTAATTGCAGAACAGCAGGTGAAATGGGAAGTTTCTGTCAGCAGTATAATCTTAATTAATGAAAAAAAGTCAACCCAATTTTTACTCATTTTTGCCACTTTCACTCTCCATGTGGATACACAAACTTTTTTCCCCATATATATTCTTCAAAACTGTTTATGGTAATAACTTTGATGGACTTAAAATTTATTTCAAAAGGACATCTTTATAATTTTAATGCTTATCTGAAAGCTCTGTTCACTATTCACTCACTCACTGAAAGTTTAATAGGCATGAAAGAGTACAAAACGTTTAGCTATAGAAGCACTTTCTGCTTTATGGACTGTACAACAATCTAAAAAAAGACACATTGTGTTCCCAAGGGTAGGGACGTACCAGAGTACAATGGACTTCAGTTTACAGGATGGTGGATCTAACACTTTCCACATCAAGCCTTTTTTTAAGCAACAAAATCCACCTCTTCAGCATAATCATTACATATTTACACATCTCCCTGTCTGTATTAAGGGGACAGCCAAAATATTTTGCTCATTGAAATTAAAATGTCCTTTGTTTTAGGATCATGCACCAGGGAAACGTTACCTCTCGTCATTGTTTACTATGCTCAGCACTGGATCCACAGACAAAATCCCATACACCTCCAGAACATCGTTGACTTTGAAGCTCTCCCAGCTCTCGTAGATCTGCCACAAAGAGAAAATAATCAATCAGTGAGGCTGATGGGCCAGATGCAGGACTGCACACAGACAAAAGGAAAAATCTCAGGGGACTCAACTGTAGATGGAGAACAGGCTGTGTGAAAAGCTGTCTCCCAGTTCTCAGTAAGACTGTGCTGGAAAAAGGACTTTCTATGACTGCACACTTTTTCCTATTGGCATTCTTCTGCTACAGAAATGGAAACCATTGCATTCTAATCTGATTCATCAAGATTTACTCAATAAGAAAGCATTTTAGGATGTTGGGTAGTGGTAGGACTAGGGGGAATGGATCAATACTAGAGGTGGGTAGATTCAGATTAGACGTTAGGAAGAAGTCCTTCCCCAGGAGGGTGGGGAGACACTGGCACAGGTTGCCCAGAGAGGTGGTGGAAGCCCCATCCCTGGAAATTTTGAAGGCCAGGCTGGATGGGTCTGTGAGTACCCTGATGTAGTGGGAGGTGTCCCTGCCCATGGCAGGGGGTTGGAACTAGATGATCTTTGAGGTCCCTTCCAACCCTGACAATTCTATGATTCAGCACAGTAACAGTGTAAAAACGTTGTGTTGGGAGGTTTCACAGTCTAATTCGCTAGCATGCTATAATGATTTTTTCAAATACAACACAAAAATGTGTAGTTTATGGGGTTTTGGCTTATTCCATCACAACCTTTTTTCCTTTAAAGGACAAATCCTAAAAGCAAAACACCAGGATTCAATACCAGCTTCACTGTCAAGCATCTAGTAATGGATTGATTTTATTTTAAACCAAGTGTAGTGAGAATGTGCAAGCTCTAATAAATGCTGTTGAAAGATTTCAGCAATTTGAGTACAGCACTTGCAAAGAGAATTATGTAATAGTGAAGAGAAACTAATTATCTGTAGAAACAAAATTCTAAACTTGAGAGACTATTTCTGTGCCTATAAGCCAATGCAAGACTAACTATTTGCATTCTAACTTCAGATTCCATTCGATTCAACAGCCATGTTCATCTCTGCATTTTTGTTACCTTTACAAGACACGCTGGTCCCTTCTCTCCTGGCAGTGGAAAATTTAAGTCAAGTGGAGGGGAGCAGTTGGGAGAAATGAGATGGTGACCTGCAGAAGCTTCTGTTTCTAGTCTCTTTGGCTCCACACATCCATGGATATCACCTCCACTGCCTGAAAAAACACAGGACTCGTAAGCTCTTTAAACAGAAAGGCAAAAGCAAGTAAGTTGCTTCAGTGAGCAACACAGAATCAAACTAATTTAACATGATGTACAAGACAAAAACATTTAATAATGTGATGTATTTGACAGAAGCTATGCTGAATCAGAATAGAAAAGTCTCAAAAATGCATACTTTATATTATCAAGTTAAGTATGAGTGAGAGTATTGGTAATTCCAGTCTTAAAAATGACATTTTTGCAAATTCTGGAAAGATATCATAGTAACTCTTCATGAATAATGACCATTACCCATATGTTGCTCTTTCTGTTTAGATGGATGTAGATCCATATCCTCATCTTCCTCATAGCTCCTCTTGTGGCGACTTGGTGTGTAGGATGTTGAAGGACTAACTCGAGCTTGGCTTGCACTAATATATGCGTGAAATTGGGGGTTAAGGACAACCACAAACTCAGTTCAAGCAGAAAATTTGAGCAAATTAAGCCAGTATTTGGGGTTTTTTTTAAATGGTATTATCCTATTTTGAGTGAGATATTAAAATAATGAATCAAATTGTTATTTAGATATCATCTCATTAGACACATAAATAACCTGCTTAAGAAGTGTACAGCAGTCATTGGCTTTGTTGAAACTAGAAACTAAAAACCACCGAGTGCTATTCCACTATCAATCTCTAAAAAAGGGGGTTTTTTAATGCCCAGAGAACATGCTTGTGGTCAGGTAAAACCCAAAATCTCAAGATTTTTTTCACTCTGTTCTCAACCCTAAAGAATAGACTTGATAATATTTAAAGGCTTGCCATCTGATACAATTATTAAACTTCAAAAATAAAGATACTTGTAAATGAATTTTGGAAAAGCTAACACACTTTTCCTTTTCTTAGCACCATGGGTAAGCATTGAAATCACGTTCACTATTTTTATAATAGTCTGGCTCACTTTAAATTTCCACTGCTGTGGTACTTTGCTGTTAGCCTCAATCAATGGCTCTTATTGATCATGTTATTACAATAATTGTGTTAGTTTAATTTTAAAGTTGCACTGTCATTCTGTGCCAATGACCAGTAATAGTGTTTTTAAATTCTGAACTCAAACTATGAAGTAGCAAATCATTACAGATTTGCCATCAAATTCTTATCTTTTTACAAAATACAACCTATCTTAAGTTTTCTAGACCTCTCCCCCCATTCCCTTGGAGGAAAAATTCCTAAAAGGTGTTAAAATAAGCACCCTGTAACCATTCCACTCAGAAAATTCAAATTCCATTTACGAGAAGAGACTAAAGATGATTTCTTTCTCCCTAAAATGTTTCCTGTACTCATTGAGAGAATGACATACTGTGGTCTAATTATTAAAAGCACAATACTTCAATTTTTCAGGAATTATTGTCTTAACATGCTCAGCTCCAGGCATATTTACAGGTTCTTGTAGGACTCTCACTATGGAATTATCCCAATTTAATCAGAACATGCCCATGGCTCAATGGAAGTTTCTCTTATTCTAAGCATTTACAAATTGAAATTAACATGAATTCATTCATTCAAGACCCTCCCAAGCAAACATGAAAATCTAAATCCCTACTAAACTAACAAGCAATACTCCTAAATTAATCTGCATTCTCTTTGTGCATATAGCACACCACCAATTTTTCCTTTTTCTAAACCTACCACTTCTCTTGATTCACTCAAAAGAAACTTTAAACAAACTTATCTCCTTAAATCTACTGAATTAGTTGGTGATTACTGTTTGTGCAACAGAGCTCCAGCTCAGCCAAAAAAAGATATTTCTTTCACCCATGCTGATTCACCAGGCACTGGAACGCAGTAGAAAGTCTGTCTCTCTGAGGTGACAGTTTGTGAGGAGTTCAAATCAATTTCCTGCTGAGGCTGGAATACCAATAGAAATGTTGTTAAAAATTTGGTTAGTTTGTTTTCTTTTTTAAATTAATCCTACAGGTTCAGTTACTTAGCCAGAAGTTACAGTGAACATGCTCAGGAAACAGTGAACCCAGTCTGTATCTATAATGCTCTGGTTCCAACTGCACTGCTCTACCCAGAGGAAATTGTTTTCCAGAGCAGAAAGTTTCAAGATCAAGAGCTCCTCCTCCCTCCCTCAAGCAAAACAAATTCTAAATCAACAGAAACAGCTTGAAGCCTGCTGAACTTGGACTGCCTGTGAGCAGTGAAGATAACTCTGCTTTCCAAACCTGAGATTAATTCTGCATTTTAAGAGCAGCATCTCCAGGAATCCACTGGTGAGTACCAAATAAGCTATACTGAACTTATAAACTGCATCTGTCCAATATTTCACCTCAAAATTTGTGTAACTTACCCCACATTCTGCCACATCTCTGTATTTACCAAAATGCAAAACCTGTCAAGAAGGAAAAGGCAACGTGATCATTCTGTTTCTGACAGCTTCCTGAATATGAATCATCACTTACATCATTGAATGGTTTGGGTTGGAAGGGACCTTAAAGATCATCTAGCTCCACTCCTCCTCCATGGCAGGGACACCTCCCACTAGACTAGGTTGCTCAAGGCCCCATCCAACCAGGCTTTGAAAACTTCAATGGATGGAGCATCCACAACTTCCCTGGGGAACCTTTTCCAGTGACTCACTGCCCTCAAAGTGAAGAGCTTCTTTACATCTAATCTAAATCTCCCCTTCTCCAGTTTGAAGCCATTACCCCCTCATCCTATCACTACAAGCCCTTGTGAAAAGTCTCTCTCCAGCTTTCTTGTAGGCCCCCCTCAGACACTGGAAGGCCACAACAAGGTCTCCTGTCCTGGTTTGAGTTAGAACCAAACCAGTTCAGTTCAGAGATTTTACTTTTCATCTGAGTCTGCTAACTAACTGCACTTTCTGAAGCTAATAAGTTTTCACAGTGTCTGCTTCTAGCAGTGATAACACTTGATGTTTAGAGTTACTACCAAGGATTGATGTGTGCAGACCAAGGTCACTGCTACATCTTGTGTGCCACATTGGGGGGGGCAGAAAGTGAAAGGCTGCACCTGCAGGGAGGAGCGGCCAGGACAGGTGACCCTAACCTGACCAACAAGGTGTTCCATCCCATATACATCATATTCAGTATAAAGCTGAGGGGTCACAAGGGTCTCGACCCTCCTTTTCCCTTCAGGATCCTCGGGCCTTCCTCTTTCCTTTGGTGGACCCATCCTTTCCCTTGGACTTTCTTTCTTCCTGGCCCTGCCTTTGATCCCAAATCGTGTTCTCCTGACCCCAGCTCCTGAACCCAGTTCCCATCAGCTGCTGAGCCCAGTCTGGGACTTTGCCAGTGGCTGCTCCACAGCCTCAGTGGTGACGGTGACATAATTGCCATCAGGGGGAGGCTGAGTTCAATACTGGTTTCGTATATATTTGTATATATTCCATTTTATTATTGTTATCTTCATTAAAGCTGTTTTAGTTTTCTTTTCTAATCTGGAAGCCTCTCTCCCATTCCCTTCCTCTCCCATTGGGGAGGGGAGGAGACCATAAGTCTCTCCCTTATCCTCTTTCTCTTCCTCTATTTGGGGGTGGGGGAAAGACAGGTTAGCGGAGAGCATCTGTTGTAGGTGGATTGGACAAACCTCAACATCTCCCCAGTGTTCTCCTCTCCAGGCTGAACAACCCCAACTCTCTCAGCCTGTCAAGGGCTGCAGAGAAAGCAGCAGTCGAAAGTCCCTCAAAGACATATTGCCAAAGCTTTCATTATTTTAGTAATTTCTAATCCTCAACAGCCATACAAGAAGTGACACCTCACAGATGCTATTTGAGCCATACAGAGTTACTGTTAAGTAGTGTCCAGATTTCATAAGTTTAGGTCAGCAACTAGGGAAATATAAGGACTAGAATGGATAAAATGACAAACATTTACTAAAATAATCAAAATTTTACTTACACGTGCATTTGTGTTGGGGTCAACTGTTTCATACACTCCCATGTAAAACTCAGGGTCAAACATATCTTGAACCATGCAGCGGAATTTCACTAAACTGTTGGGTTTTAGGTAATGCACAGGAACATCATTCAGTGATGGCACCTATAAAAGAGAGCTTATTCTAAACGACTGGTCTGTATTAAGAAATGCTCTTAAGGAAGTCAAAGCCAGCACAAAAGCTGTTATCAACCTGTTCTCTGATCATTTGGTGTATCCTGCTGTTCAGTCACTTGCCTCAAACCCCACACTGCTGTTGTTACGATTAATTGCCTCTGACAACTTCGTGCCTCATCAGGTAACATATTCAATATTTTCCAAGTCCACCTCCTGCCCTAATCCAAGCAGTAACAAAGTGTGTGTATCTTAACACCAGAAGTTTCTGCAATAGCTGTTGAGAGTTATGATTATCAGACACTTAACAGTCCCCAAAGCCTTTCAGTTCCAAAGCCACCAGTTCTGGTCGTTTCTCAACCCTGATACCAGACTATAAAAGAAATGCATTTTAGTCATTGAAACTGTACCTCATTTAAAACTAACTCTTAAATTGGAAATTATGGCAGCTGCACTATTAAATAGAATTTATTACTTATCTCATTCCCACTTAACAGCACTTTTACCATGTATTGTGTACCAGTGGTACCACAGAAATTGCATGTGTGATTTCTTATAACAAAAGGCTGTAGAAAACCTGTATGTTAGTTTTCAAGTCCACACTGGGGGATTTTTTTTCACAGATGTTTACATGATAATGGAAAAAACAAAGGGAAAATAATAATAACTTAAAAAATTTACTATGCCTAGGCATGTAATATAACTTGAAATAATGAGACCTGCAATAAGAATAGGGTCTTCTGATTTTGAAGATGATCATCTTGGTTGAAAAAAAAAACCATGTCCAACATTAAAATGCTACAAAAACCAGAATTTGCTTTACAGGAAATGGCATTTTAACAAATATATATTCCCTCATGTTTCTCTTGGGTAAGAAAATATGTTTTCAATGACTTCTAATGTTGTAAATTTAACACGATTTTGCCACCTACACTTTGATTTAAATTGTCATTGAAATATTGATTACAGAATACTCTCACTGACAGAAGAAGAAACAAACCAAATCATTCTCACTTGGTTCTTTAGCCATAAATAGAAGAGATTGGATATGAAAGTTTCTAATCTACTTAGCAGTGTTCCATGATGCCATTTTGACCAGTCTTTTAGAAAAATATCAGCTTTTGAACTCAAGTGTGCTTTATTTTTAAACCAAAAGCACAGGTTCCTTGCTAAACTACAAAACCCAGCCCTGATCCAGCCTGGTAAGGCACGGTTTTAGCAGAAAGTATTTTTTCCTAAAACCTGAAAGCCCAAGCAGCTATTTCTTCAACCCATGATAAAGGGCCACGAGAGAAGGGGTTTATAAGCAGCATTTCAGAAACTCATGGAATACAAACACTGACTGCAGACTGGCAGCAGACAGGACAGGCATGAACACCTTCAAAAATGACAGTATTTGTCAGCTCCTGCCATCTACTGGAATGTACTACAAACAGGCAGCATTCAGGAGTTATGGCCCAGGGTAAAACAGCAACACAGGGGTCAAGTGGATTGGCTTCTCTGGTTTTATTTAGGATTCTAAATCTTCTCTTTGCACACAAATTAAAGCAACCAAGATGTAAATAATGTATCATAAAGTCTAGGCCTAAAATTTGGAAGCGTACATATCATGAAAAAGAAGAACTTCTCAAAAGCAGTCACTGCAATCATTAAGAGGTAAAAGGAATGAAACGTATAAAAGGAGTAATTCCCCAAGAGCAAAACAACCTTACCCAGTTTGTGGCATTATTTTCTTTTAATTTCTCCTTGAAGTATTCGGTTACTTTCTTTTCCCAGTCAGAGTTCGGGACATTTTGGGCTATAAACAAAACACATTTATCACACAACAGACTTCTATTCAGCACTAACAGTGCAGAATTTAAACATTTACTCCTACTCTGGGCAAACAAGCGCATTTTAGAATATTTAATGCCTCTGATAATTCCCATCTCACACCCTTTCAGGAAGAACTAAGATGAAAACAGCCCCTCTTGGAAGTGAGCAGGTCTGCAACACTGTCCATACACCAGCTAGAAAGCAGAGGGGCGGAGGTTCCACTTTCTGCTTTACGCTCGCTGCAGAAATTTGTATTTCAACCTCCTTTTAGTTAAGATCAAGCCTTGCACAGAAATAGCTTCAGCTGATGGCACTGGTAATACGATGACTGCTCGGCAATGCAGGCAGCCAGCAGCACATACTGTTCCTGAAACCCCAAATACGCTTTGTTTTCT